>JAOEGS010022827.1:0-69861 GCA_025447755.1 Corythornis vintsioides
GTGACTTCTATGGGTGGTGTTTCTAACAGGTTGCAGATAACAGCAGCAATGCTCAATGTGACCATTAGAATACTGAAAATTTCAGATGAAATTTTGCATGATTCCTAGTTAGTTGACACACTGGCTCTGAGGTAGCTCATAGGGAACAGTTGGAGTACTGTCCAATGTGTATCTTAAAAATGTGACAATGCCCCCACTTCCAAAACTACCTTCAATAAACCCCCAAATCCCAACCCACTATAGTTCTAGATACAGCACCCTGTTAAATCTAGAACTAGTGATTCTTACTGTTAAGTTAATCATTTGAACAATCTAGGGAAATCTGTTCTTTTTTACTGCTTTTTTACGTTTTTTTTTTTCTTTCAACAACACTTAGGAATATTATCTGATATCCTTTATTGCATATAATATTTTTTTTTATTCCTGAAACTTATTGTTTAGTGGGTTTTTTATTTGTTCACCCTACAGTTCACCTATATTGCTAGTATGCTTTGATATTCTGTTTATTGCTTGAGATTCAGCTGGCTCCATCTTGCTAATCACCTACTTTCTCTTGAGCACTTTGTTGTTGTTGCTGTTTCTCATGAAAAAAATGTTCCTGGTTCTGATACTTGTCTTGATAGTAGTGGACATTTCTTTAGGCCTAAAAAAAAAATAATCTGAACAGCCACAGAGGTTGGCAATGAATCTGAAGTGATATGGAATATCCTGTGGTGCAGTATCAGGCTTGCTTATGTACTAGAAGCCATTTGCCAGGAGTACAGGGACATTGGAATAATCACTCTGTGGTGCTCTACAATTGCATGGCCATGCTAACTCCAGTTGTCAGTCTAAGTTGAAAGTGTTATTGAGTATCTGTGCTGCTTTGCAATATAGATGTGACCAATTAATGGAAAAGCTAATTGGCTGAACACTGCATTGATGAGAGACCAAAGTCATGGTGTATATATACCTGATTGATGCCCACCCGAAGACCCCTCAAGAGGAAGAAGCCTAATTCTCCCCAGTGTATGTCCTGAAAAGGCTGAACCTAAAAGTGGGGGGTTTCCATAGGTGGACACTTGATGTAATACATCACTTTGGAAAATTTTGTGCAACAGAATTAGATAGATTTTTGGTTGCAAGCAAACGGTATCAATGAGAGGAGCATATTTACTTGTATCCAGAAGTATTATGTATATGTGTGTGTGTATATATGTACACATACACATCTCAGGAGTGGTTTTCTCCCCAATATATCATCATTACAGTTGCTTGACACAATTTTCCTAGAATTGATTCTTCTTTCAACTGATTAGCTACTTTTCGCCTTTTACATCATGGATTGTAAATTGGGAAAGGTGTTCTAACAGAACAAGGAGATCATTATAAATAGACAGTGATGTGTACTGATCTACAATATGTTAAAAACTCCTCAAATGTGATTCTTTCATACCCCTGACCAAATATTTGTGTGTATATGTACATAACATCTATTACTTTATGCTGAATTCTGTATGTATTGAATAATTTATATATTTTCTAAGACATCTTAAACTATTCAAGATCCCCTTTCAATATTTTAGTTTTATATAGTTGTTTTTTTCTGATTTTTCTATCTGTGACACTCCCTTGTAGTCTGAAGGTAGTTTCCTTCCACTCAGATTTAAAAAAAAATATTATTTTTTTATAGAATCATAGAATAGAATCATAGAATCGTTCTGGTGGAAGAGACTTTTAAGATCATAGAGCTCAACTGTTATCCCAGCCCTGCCAGTCACCACTAAACCTTGTCCCTCAGCACCACATGTGCACATCTTTTAAATACCTCCAGGTTTGGTGACTCCAGCACTTCCCTGGGCAGCCTGTTCCACTGTTGGACAGCCCTTTCAGTTAGAATAAATTAGAAAATATCCAACCTAAATGTCCCCTGACACAACTTGAGGCTGTTTTGTCTTATTGGTTGTTACTTGAGAGAAGATACTGAACCCCACCTGCTATAACATTCAGGTAGTTATAGAGTGGTAAAGTCTCCCCTGAGCCTCCTTTTCTCCAGATTAAGTAACCCCAGTTCCCTCAGGTGCTCCTCATAAGATTTGTTCTCCAGAATGTTCAAACAACAATTAAGACAATGAACAAAGTCCAGCACCTCAGTGCTCTTGTAGTGAGGGACCCAAAGCTGAGCTTTTGTGGTTCTATAATATGAATGTTTCTGCTTGTTTTTAACTCAAATTAGCAGGAAAATATTGTGTGGAGTTAACTGTTAGCAACCAGACTGGAGTTCAGGTTGGTTTCTGTGCTGTTGCATCCTCTTGCTAACAGCTTTTCTGAAAGCCTGACAGCTGTGGCTGGAGTCATAGACTCCTCACAAGACTCGGGCATTCAATATACAAAAGATGACAGTTCAGATTATGACCCATGAAACATTAAGTAGTTAATGCCTTTAATGTTCTCCACCTTCCTGCTCTTTAATCCTACACAACCAGACAGCTCCTGACCAGTTTCTTTAGTGAACTCAGAAGCCAATTGGATGCCAATGTAATAAAAAACAAAACCAGGAAAAAACACCACCAACAAAAAAACCTAAACATTTCCTTTACCCCTAAAAAAACCCCAAACAAACCACAAAACAACACAGTAATAGAAACAAGCTAAACAATACAGCAAAAGCCAATAAAACATGATGGTCCTTAATTGGTAATTGGTACAGAGGAGGCTTTGGTAGGTTTGGTGGAAAGTCTGTTTTATGCTTCTCTAGATGCACAGATCATCTGTCTTTGGAGACCATATCAGCGTTCTGTGAGTCCTGTCATGGGGGATGATGAAAAATCCCTTCCAGGAGGGATTACATGCATTCCTGAGCCACTGCACTGCACAGAGGAGTTAATTAGAGATGGGGGGAGGAAAGGAGGGAATGAGGCAAATACTGTATTAGCCATCTAATTTGGAAGAAAACTGTTGTATCACATCATGATTATTGCAATCATTGCACTCTTGATGAACCTTCAGTAAGAGCTGAGTATTTAATCAGACTGCATAAATTAGAGAGAAGAAAAACCCAATCTCTTGAGGTCATCTAATCTGTCTCCTGGGGACAGTCCCCTGTGGTACAGTCTCTAATGCTTGTCCAATCTATTTCTAAACACCTCACATGATGAGGTTTGCTTCTCTGTGGGTAGCTAGCATGGGAATAATGCAGGAGTGACGGGGCAAAAAATAAGGCCCTGTAGCATTCCTGTAACTGTGTCTGTGAGTGCCTGTGTTGAGTGTTTGAGCTTGGCTAGTACAGACCTGAACAGGCTGAGGAAAGTGCCATGTAACCAGCTGTGGCTGAGCCTTCTCTGAGCTTGGCCTCACTGTGCAATTTACCATGGGTTGTAATTACCACAGCCTTCTAGCAGCCAGACAGTTCTCCCTCTGGAAGCTTCTCCCTGTTGCTTGTGCTAAACGATCTATGTTAATTTCAGCTCATTGCTCCTCTTTTACACTACCTAGTATTGAGCTAAATAATTATTCTGCCTTCCTGATGGCTTATATCTATCAGGTTTTTGTAGACCTTAATTATGTTCAGCCCTTCCATAACCTTCAGTAAACCAAATTATTTGTACTAGTCTTTTAATCTTTACCTATAAATCATTACCTTCTGGTTTCTTAATCATTTCTGTGGCTCATATCTGATCTCCCTTCAATTTATCAGTATTGTTCCATTAATGAGGCATTATGATGTTAAGTGCAGGTGAGCTGTAGCTACATCAGAGACACAACAACCTATCTTAGCATTGACCATCATCCTGAAGGAGTGGGAATTGGTGAAAAAGAGTCTTAATAACTAACTTTATTTTCTTCCCTTTCACTGTTTGTACTCTATACATGCAGGACATTTCCTCGTTGTTTATCTGCTAATATATTAATTTTAATACATCATTGAAATACATTTACTTTAAGGTATATTTGGATTTGGGATCAGAAATGCAGAGTTATTGACTAGAGGAGCATACAACTTGTGAACTCCCATGGGTGCTGAGCTTCAGCAATGAATTACATAGAAATTTGCTACCAGTAGAAATTTGCTACCAGTAGAATTTGAGGACATAAATAGTGGTAATTAATAAATGTAAATTGTAGGGGTAAATTGAAACTCAAAAGTGAATGTCCTAGAGAAATTATATCCACACAGTCAAAACTTTTGCATCTAAATATGTTCATGACTCATGTTGTTCGTAAGAGCAAAGTCATCAATAGATGTTGAGCCATTTGACACACAAGGCAAAGTAAAATAATATCTTTCTTTTCAGGATGAGGAATTGTAGGTATGCTAAGTGACTTTCCCAGAGCCAAAGCTGCAATCTGTGTGTTGAGAATTGAATCCAGTTCCCTTGATTCTCAGAGGCATTATATCAAAGTGTGCTGTCTCTCAGCTGGCAGTTTGCTGTTATTAGTGGGGAAATGGTAGGTTTCAAAAGACGTTTGAGGTTCTCAAAGCATTGAAAATTTGATTTCAGCTTAGTACAAAGAAAACCTTGCTCTTGCTTCATTACTTCTAAGGCCAAATATTCTGTCAGCTTCTTGAAACATAAATTTTGCATGTGTAGGACTGTTCTCGTGGCTATAATTTTTACTCTTTACCTTAAGTCTAATAGCAAAGCTATGTTAACATTGGCTTGCTTGACAAAGCAGGTTCACTAATCTGAGAAGACTGCAAAACACTGCCTTCATCCTTTCTACCTCTTTGTTTTCTAAATTTAAATTATTTTTTCTGAATGCTACATTGCCCTTTAGGAAATCTGTATGTTGTGGTTGGAGTGCTGAGTCACTATGTTGTGTCACGTGAAATCAGATTTTTTCCTGCACTTTAGTAGGTAGAGCATCAAAACAATGCTGCACAGAAATGGTGGGTTGTGATCCAGGGCTGCTGAATGGAAACATCTGCCTTCTCTTGCTACTGGATGCAAAAGAGAGAGCTGTGAAATGCGGAGTTTTTTGTTTGTGTTTGTTATTGTTAGGTATGACAAATAGCTAAATAATGAAGTATGCATGGGATTTGTTCAGTTCTAGACATAGAATATAAGTGTAAAGCATTTGTATCACTTAATTCCTACTCTTGGAAGTGCTTCTAACCAAACCATAGACACACCTATGCAGAAGACAGCTAGTACCCAGAGCTTTCACTCTGCACATGGTTGTTATTCTTTGCAGATGGGCATATTTTATCCCTGGCAGTTCTGGGCTCACAATGCTATTGTGGAGATGGGTGTAATTCTTGCCAGATTTCTGGAGGGTGTTGCACAGAAAACCTAAGACGTGGTGGGGGTGGAGAATGGCAGTCAAGGTGTCTTCAGAATCTTTAGGACTCCGAGAGTCTGAAGATTTAATGGTAGCTTAGAAGAGGCTCAAAGGATAATAGTCCCAAGATTTCTATTAAATCATCAAGTCTTCTGGCTCACACAACCAATTTTTTTTATTTTTTTTTTTTTTAGTAGACTATGTCCTTTAACTGCTCCATCTCTTGGCACCACAAGCCAGTGACAGTAAGGTCCCATGCTGCATCTTTTTGCTTCCCCTTCCTGTGCCATCTGTTATTTTGGTGTATTGTTGAAAGCTTGGTGTTGCTATTGCACATGTGAGAGTAAAACAGATAGACAGGGCATGCTGTGGCAATATGAGATGCCAAAACACGGCCTGCATTTGAAATTAATTTTCAGTAGGTTGAAGCTAATGTTTTTTACAAGGTTTCTGGATTTGAGCAGTGTCAAGATGACACCTAATGACTGCCTTGCTGGGCAGAGCTGGATTTCCAGACTCATTCAGGTAGTGGAGCACTCTCTTCTCTTTTATTCACTTTATTCACTTCTATCCTCAGCTTAATCCTGCATTTCTCAGGGGGCTGAGTTTTTAGAAGATTATTTCTTGTTCAAGCTTTGTCCTGCTGTTTGAATGTGGCTTTTGTGGGGGTATCTGTTGTTTTTTGGGTTTGCTTTTTTTTTGTTTGGTTTTTTTTCCCTAAATGGGGTTTTGATGTTCCTGAGGAACATCCAGGCTTATGTTGCATGTCCAGAACAGCAGCACTTTGGGAGATCCAGGCTTATATGGTATATTCTTTTATAATGTGTATAGCTGTCTTTTCTACATAATTCATCATTTGTGTATTTTTTGTTGTTTTTCTGACTGTTTTCTCCTATCCCAGAAGGTTGGAATCCTGTTTTCACTGCTATTCCCCCTCCCTTTGTCTGCTAATTTGCAAAGCCTAACTTCTGCACTGCTTGGCTTTCATTCTTATCTACTCTCTGGTTTTCCATTTTCCTGCTGAAAGAATCAGTGATGGCACATCAGAGGAGCATGTGAGGTTATGTGTATTAAAAGTGCACACATTTTTGTTACCATAATATAAAAATGAGTACTTTTGTAGGAGGCATTACACAGAGGGGAGAATGAGCTGCTTTTTTGATGAAGCAGGAGGCCTGTCTAGATTATGCAGTGCAATCCCAGGTACCTGAATGCCTGGGGAATGCTAGAATTGAATCCATATAGACGAGAGGCTGAAATATACATCTTCGTTTCCTAAAGAATGCTGGGGAAAGAGAGTTTGTTGCCTCTTTCTGCTCCTGTGAGACTATTGAAGCAGAAGACTGATGTATTAAATGTATACTTTTTTGAAGGGAAGCTTAGCAGTGTCTTAGAGAGGTTTAGATTTTCTTCCTGTTTCCCCCTCTCTACCTCCAACATATGCACATTAATGTTCACCTTGTATTCAACGTTATAGAGCATAGTCATCCTTATGGAACATGTCTGTCTCTCTATTATTGCTAATCAGAGCTGCATGGTTAATTTCCCCATAAGTTGCAATGAATATTTACCCTGGAATATGTCATTGTCCTAAATGAATTTAAGGTTGCTGTTTCTTGCCAATAGAACGTGTTTCAAGAAACATCTGTTTATCCTCAGAGCCTGGACAGTAGAAAAAAGAGTCAAGGAAGGCTTTGTAAGCTTTTCCATGGGTGCTGTATGCAAGATAGGTTATTAAAATTAACTTCTTTTTTTAATCCTTCTCCCAGTTGCTCTCACTAGTGCAACTTTAGCAGTGGCAGAGGTGTAAGGACACTGGCACAGCTTACAGCCACTATTCCTCAAGATTTATTCACTTTAGGGTGAGGTATCTCTGCTGTTGAAATACCACTGGCCTGACTTTTAGTGCTGATGGCACTGCTGTCTCCAAATAGAGACACACAGATGTGAAACAGTGTTCAGAAGGGTCAAGGTGTAGTGTAGAAAGTCACACTGTTTCAAGGAGGTCTGTCAATTATGCACAAAGTTTGGGTTGTTTTGGTTGTTGTTTTTTTAATTTGAAATTAATTTCTATTGTGTTCAGGCCTCAGTAATAATTGACCTAGTAGAGGTAAGTATGCCCTCTGTTATCAAGTGTGGATGTGCTCATGTGTATATGTGTGAGGGATACACTTACAGAATGAGTATGTTAAACTAAAAAGTGATAAACTAACCAAGCAGATAAAGTTTTGCTGTCATACTGATTTAAAAGTGATATATAGAAAATTATGACTGCCTATTGCAGGAAGCTTTTTGTTACCATCCTCTGCTTGGAATAAGTTTCCTAAATGAAGCTACTATATATTTTTTTAACCTGCAGACTCAGTCTCCAAGTATTAGTCTTGCTTACTCGTTCTCTCACTCTTCCTTGCTTTCATCTACCCCCCACACCAACATATTATTTATCCTTTTGAAGGATCTATGAAAAGGATACATCCATGCCCATTTATTCTGCCTTGCAGGAAAAAGCAATGAATGCATAAATGATGTTACTCTACATCTAGGTGCTGTAAAGAATTGAAAAATGGCTTTTGAAGTGAGTGCACTGGAATTTGATTGGAGGAAGGAATAACAAAAAAGAAAAATCTGTAAACGAAAAATGGAATTAGCCAGAGGTGTAAATTCTTAATTTAAACCTGAAGATACATATTTAATGTTCACTTGGAGAGATTTTGGGGTTGTTTGTTTTGTTATGTTCTTCTCGGGATGTGTGGTTATAGGATTGGAACCTCAAATGTAGTAAAATGAGTGTGCTCAGTGAGCCTAGGACAAATGGGATAGTGATGATTTTACTGACAGGAAAGTTTTGAGCCACTAGGCCTTGATTATTGTATTTCTGATTTCAGTAGTACAAGGTTAATGAGTAAAGCTGTATAAAATACCTTTATTGTAAATCGTGCCAAATGATCTATCTACAAGTCAAAGAGAGGGGCTTCTGTGCATCTTTTCCCATGTATCATGTGAAAGGTGATGGAGAAGCAGTCTTTCAGGTTTTGTAAAAAAAATTTTAAAAAGAAAGAGCTATTTGAGCAGGTGGAGAGAGGGAACAAACTCCTGTTTTACCATTCAAGAGGAAAGTTTCTCTGCTGGCCACATCAGGTGATGAGAATGTAATGTAATTTCAGTAGAATTAGAGGGTAAATCCTGGCGAAGAGGAGGAAAGATTTGTTTGGAAAAAAGGTGTTGAAAGCTTTTGTACACCCCAGGGTTCTCTCCAAAGCATGCAAAACATGGAAGCATGAAAATAGTCTTACTGCAGGCCATTTTGGGGAAAAAAACCCCAAACAAAACCATAACAAACTGACAACCAATAATGGAGAACTTGTAGACAAGGAATGGGAAGCCAGTGTCAGAGCCTAGTGATGTGTCCTGAAGAGCAGACACGTTGTTTTAAGCAGCCTTGTACCAGCCTTGTCTGGGGACCTGCTTTTTGTCTTAATCCCAGCATATCAATTCTTTTTCATAAGCAGTATGTGGGCTGTGAACTTTGAGCGTGTTTTGCCTGATTGCTGTGGGACAGGTGTACAGATAGGGGTGAAGAAATGCCGTGAAAATGTTGTAGTCACAAAATGGCTCTAGATGTCCTAATTCCAGACACTCAGCATTATATATGAGACAGCAGCTCTGCTCGAACTGTAAAAGAACACGTCACTATATATCCCTGTCAGATTAAAAAACTAATTTGAAAAGATTAATGTATTCCATTCCTGTTAGCCTGAATCAGATACCGCTGTGCCTACAGCAGCACTGCCTCCTGATTATTGAATTTTTATGGCCTTGTAATTAATTGCAGATTCCCTGTTTTGTTCTATTTCTTTTTCTCTGACATTTTAATTTCAACAAAAAGCAGCGGTCTCCATGCAGCCTCTCTCAGGAGATCCTAATGGCCTATAAAACAAAATGACTTATAGATATGGCACCCACTTCAGTTGGCTAGCGATTGTTCGGAACCTTGCTGATCACGCGGAATTTAATTTTTTTTCCCTTTCCTCTACTGTACTTATTTCTTGTCTATTAAATTGCAGCTCCAGTGTCCTGACTAACAAATGGATGTAACAAAGTGCCACCCTTCCATAATACATTACTGTTGCTACATGCAAATTTTTTCCTTAAAAAATTGCCGTTCATTTTATCTAATTATAAATGAATGAATGACTCTTGCACATGAATAGAATATTGTCCTTGACTCTGCATGTGAGAATTTTATGTTCTGGTAAATCATTTGAATTTATTATAAATTTAAAGAATCAAATGTGGTTTAGATTCATGTTGCGTTTCCTCTCTCCGTCTCCCCAAAACATCGGAATGTGCAAGAATGATTTATTTCTCTGCTGTAGAAAGGCATGTTAGCATGACTCACCATTTCCCAGTGAAACTCCTGGAGTTACTGAAGGCTAGTAATGGTGAATTATTGTTATTTATATTACAGTAGTGCCTTGAAATCAGAACCCCATTTTTTCTGGGCACTGTACCAGCACATAATGGAAGATCATCTTTGCCCAGAAGAGTTCATAATCAAATGAAAGCATCCTCAAAAGAAGGGCTGGGGTGTGGTTTTGTATCTTTGAAGGAAGGAAAGGACAGTGAGGACTGGCAGCACCAGTGCACTGGAGAACAGTGAGCAAGGCTGGGGCTCTGCTGGCATGTTCCTGTCTGGGAAAAGGGCAGGCTGCCTGTGGAGCTGGGATGGCAAGAACCTGGGATTGCCAGAATGTGCCCTGCAGTTGTATGTCAGGCTGCTCTCTGCTCTGTCTGCACCTTTCCTGGGTTAAGCAGGCTCAGTGGATGCTCATCTTCCACCCGCTGGGCAATCTGAGCTGTCATTTCATTAGCACATTCCTTCAGTGTGCTCCTAGGAGCTCCTGGGTAATGTCCCCTCTTTGTGAGTGAAGTACTTGTCAAAGTGAGGGGGTGTGAGGTGGCTGCTGAAGTGGAAGGCTGGCTGAGAGCTGGTGATGAAGAGCTACTTGCATTAGCTGACTTCAAAGCAGCAAGCTGAAGCACTTAAAATCTAACCATGGCAGCCCTAAACTTGGCATTGGATGTGAAACCTGCTAGGAAACCAGAGGAAATTAGCCCTTGTACTGCTAAAACAAGCCTGTTCTTAGATCAGTTTGTCTAGCTTTCCACAGGCATATCTGTCTCGTAACCATGCCCAGAGGGTGTGAGGAGGCAGTGACCTCGGGGGGTGCTCAGCTGTGCACACTGTTCTAGAGGAAAATCTACATGCACGGCGTGTAGCCTTCTTCCCAGGCTTGGAAACTAGAGGCAGATACGTGTGGGTGACTGAGGTAGAGTGACAAGAAGTCACGATCCAATTCAGCATGTATTAGCTTCTAAGGATATGCTTATCTACATGGTAGCACTTAGGGGGATAGTTGATACTGACTGTACACTCCTGGTGTTCCCACACTAGAAATGCCTGTATGATACAATAACAAAAATCATCGTTTTGCTGGATTGGAGTCTTGCTGCTGCTTTCAGTTGCTGAACTGAAATGCAGGTGGCAATCTTTTCATGTAAAACTAGAAAAGAATTCCTGACAGGGCTGGCAATTGTGTGAATTTCTGAGAGGAGCTCTGTACATTTTCCATCATCTCTTCTCTCTCACAGGTATAAGACTAAAGACAAAAAACCTCAAATGACACCCTCTTCCCAAATTAAAAAAAAAAAAAAGAAAAGAAAAAAAGCATAATTTAGTATGACCTTTGCACCTCTGCTCACTTTTCCTGAGGTAACTGCAAAAGCTGTCTTGTGTGTTGATCTTTCTATAAAGGACTTCTCTCCATCACTGATCCTAACCAAACCTATCTGCCTTGGTGTTCTTTACCTGGGGTGTCCTGTCCAGCTGGGATATCTGAGTGGTGGCAGGTGCCTTGCCTGTCCCATTCCATGGATTCCTGGTTGGTGGAGTGTCAGGATAATGTGCTACAGTCTTGACATGTATTAGATAGATATGCTCAAGAGGTTACCTGGTCTGTCTCAGCAAGCACCCAGAGAAGCAATTCTGTTTCAAATTTCACTGCTTAGACATAGATT
Source organism: Corythornis vintsioides (assembly GCA_025447755.1). Lineage (NCBI taxonomy): Eukaryota > Metazoa > Chordata > Aves > Coraciiformes > Alcedinidae > Corythornis > Corythornis vintsioides. Next base: position 11,341 of record JAOEGS010022827.1, read on the forward strand.
AATATTCTAGTCCAAAGAAGTGCTCACTTTCTTGGCAAGGGTGGGACAGAAAAGCTATTTGTATGGTATGCTTGAATGGATGCTAGCTAGGACACTCTAGATAATGCATTTGTGCCAACTGGAATCTCCTTGCTGTCTGCTGGCACTCACCTCTGCCTTCCTGCAGCCTGGGAGGGCAACACTCAGGAAAGGACACTGGGCAACTTTTTTCCAAGCTGATATATTTAAGAATTAAAATCCAGTCTGGTGATATGTATGAAGACAATTTTCCTGTGTGATCACTTTTGTCTTTTTTCTCCTTGTGTGACTGATTAATTGTAGGATGTTTTAGTGCTTGAATATTCCCAGAAGAACCTGGTAATGAGGTATAGCCTTACAGCAGTCTACAGGAGACATCTTGGCACCTTGTTTCTTCATGGCACTGAGATGGTTTCCAGAAGACTTTCAGCCAATTCTACTTTGTAACTGATACCCTGTGTAAATCTTGCTTGGCATCTCATTTTCTCAGTCTCTAAAAACCATGGTACTGTAGTTTCCATCTACCTTTTGTCTATTGTACTTTGTGTTTCTTTTCTGAGGGCCAAAGCTTCTTGTGTGGTTTCCTATGATCACTCAGCTGAGAGTGGGCATCACTAGGGGCTGCATGTGTGAGACTGTATGCACTTGCCTGCTGAAATGGCTTGCAGAGCTGGTTCAGACACAGTTAGGATGGGAACCACCCAGTCCAAGAGAACAAACAGCACTGTATGGCCCAGGCCACTGCTTTTAAGCCACATAGGATGCATTATTTTTGTTAGTTTTAGTGCAAAATAAGCATCCAAAATACTAGTTGTGAAATTGTAGGTGTTTTTTTCTATGTTTGGAAAAAAAAAAAAAAAAATATCACCCTCAGAAGACAGCTTACCCAGACCTGGATGCCAGGCTCAACTCAGTAGTTTAAATGAGGTGTATTTGTCCTGCCTTCCAACCAGAGGAATAGATATACTGTGATTACATTTGCTTCTGGCTGTTTAGATTTTACAAAATGCTTTATCTTCTCTTGTCACTTAACTTTTGGTTCTGCTTTTTGGTACTAGGAATGTGTGTAGAAGGGGGGAGGAAAAAAAAAAAAGAAAAGAAAAGATTATGGCATCTGCAGAGAAAGAAAGATACAAGAGTAGGCTGGTGGATTGGGAGCTCCCTGACTGTGGCTGCATGTGATGTTGCCAGAAGGCCTTAAGCAGGTATGTACTGCAAAACTAAGCAGATGAAAAATGTCTCTGGATCTATAAAGCTTTCATCCCAGAGTGCACTTAAACACCAGCTATTTATTTGTGCAGTTTGCAGCATACTCTACTGTATCTAACCAGACCACAACTGGTAGCTAAAGGAGTGCATCCCATGTAAAAAAAGTATAAGCAGCAATTATATTTATGAGTAAAGAAGTGACAAACCTGGATTCTAGTTTTGATTCCTTCAAAACTGGCTCCATTTGAAATAATTGATTTTTTTTCAGGTTAAGGAAATTTTGAGTTCTTTTGATTTCTCTTTCTCTGATTCTTTGCTTTGTGCAGAAGTTTGAGAAGCCTGTATAGTGGAAATAACAATTATCCTGGTTAGGAAGTACTTTGGTTGTTTTTGATTTGGTTGTTTTTCCACCCAAAGTGGCTTCTCCCCCCTTTTTTTTTTTTTAAATGTAATTTAGTGATGGGGTAATTTTGTTATGGGGTTTGATGTAATTTTTTTTTTCTGTTTCAAAGAGCTTTACAAATTTTTGCTTATGAAAGAAATAAACCCCAGTGGTGTTTCTGCATTAAAGGTGATGGTGCAATTAAGTTCAGGGGTGACAGTGTGAGCAGAGAGAGCAGCTCAGGGAGCCTGCAGTGTAACTCTGCTTAGGTGTGGATATCCTTTAACCTCAGTGGATCTGGAGCAGGTTTTCCATGTTTTGGTGGGTTTTATCAGAGTCTGAACTCTCCTATGGGATGTACTAAATCCTGATGTTAGAATTTGAGAGCAGTGTATGTTTCATCCAGAAGAGACAGCCAGAAAGGAGAAGCAGGAATAGCTGTAGCACAGGTTTTGATGTGGATTCTCAGCAGGTATGAAACTTGTAACTCTACTGGAATCATTAAAAATGTGGGTCTGCTCTGGATGTTTAAAAAGCAACAGGGAAAAGTTTGGAAAAGACAGAGGAATCTGACCTTCAGCCATCAGATTTATTATGTGAAAGAAAAATTGAAGTTGATATAAAAAATTGACTGGGGAAGTGGTTTTGAAAGATTTTCTTCTGAATGCTGTAGCTGGAGGATGTAAAGTCTCATCAGCTGATGTTAAGAAGAGTGAATTGGTAATTACTGGTAATAAACAAGCACACTACATAGGATCTTTCTGAGCAAGAGTTAGTTACACATAGTAGAGATGAGCTATGGAGTTAGGGGCAATATTTCAATTTACATGTGCTAGAGTTTTTAGAGATTCTTAAAGCTTGAGCAGTGTTTCTTTCCTCAGAGTAAATTATGCTGTCACTTCTATCTGTGCAAAACTAGAATAATAGCTTTCAACTCAGGGCTGTTACCTTGGTTTAAGTGAAAGCAAAATTTGTTCCTTCTTGCAACAGCAGTTCCTAGTTTTACACCAACTTGACCTACTTTTGCATCATTTTCTACATATGGAGATTTTAAAGTAGTTTTAGTTTATGAAGGGTGTTAATGACATTGAATAAGGCTGAATTTCCTTAATTTGAGTGTGTTGCCATAATACTTCCTACAGAACCTTTCATCTGACTGATTTTATTTCTGTATAAATTCTGGATGGTGTTATTTTTCCTAGTGCAAGAGGTAGGCAAGTAAATTTCACAAGATAAATGAGCCTTTGCGGTCCAATATAATTTGTCTACAATCCTATGTCTTATTTATACATTCGGAAAATAGACAAAATGGAGATGTTTTGGCTCACAGAGCATTCAGAGTGTATAAATAACACGTATTATTGCATATAAATTATATTGGAGTGCAGATGCTCATTCATCTTTTGAAATTTATCTGCATAGTTTAGCGTTTCCATCCACAAATGCTTGAAACTGATCTGGCACCCACAGGAAGTGATCACTCCGTGCCAAAAAACTGGCACTAAGGGAAATGATGCTCAAGAAGTTGACTGTAACATTACAGTCTGTTTGCTACCACACCCTCAAAAACGAATCTATCTCATTGAAAGGACTGAACTGCTGCTTGTCTGCTTACTGTGATGTACTCATCTTCTCAAGTTTTCAGGTCTAGAGCTGTTGATTACTACCACACCTGAGCAGCTAAAGACACATATTTAAACCATGTTCATCCAGTTAGACACACGTGTGCTTTTTTGGAATTATATTCTTCTCTTTCTGCTAATTCCCAGTAAAGGATTTTGTTACTTACATCATCAGTACCTGCAGACTAACTGAATTCCTTAGGCCAGGTTTGCTCCAGAAGGTATATGAGGTTAAAAATTACCTGTGCATCTAAAATAAAACATGTTTATATACCTGTTTTAGAAATAAAGCCAAGAAGACTGGAGGGCTGCAGGATGGGTGAAGGAAGTGGATAAGGGCAGAGGTTTTGGGAAGTGTCTTTCACACAGGATTAGAAAAATGGGAGGACTGCATCTGGAAAAAAGATTTTGTGCAGGGCAGTAAACTGAGACATGAGAGAGGAGCCAGGCACATGTGCATGGGCATTGCAGCAATCTGCTGTATTACTTGGGCACAGGTGGAATATGATATGCCTTTTCTTTCTCTTTTCCTTAGGTCTTTGCCCTACCTACCTTTCTTCCATCAAAATACCTTTAGACAGAATACACAAACATCTTTAATACTCCCTGGTGACTACTAGAGTGTGAATTTGTGGACAACCCTTTGGCAGATTCTGCCCCTTGTGTGTTGCTCAGGGGTATTTTTATCACCTCTTCTGGTAGAATTTGGAAACCTGAAAAAACACAGAGCAAATGCCGCTGTCTTTGCCTTCCCAGAATGTAGAAAGAGTGGTCATGAATGCTGTGCACAGGAAGCATGTGTGACAGTTTAGTAGGAAACAAGAGGATGGGCAGCCCAGCAGGGAACACAGGCAGTGGCTTCTAACCTCTTGATGGTTTGGAGTTCCTGGTACATAGAAAAAAAAACCCAAACAACTCAGGAGAGGCTGAATCTGGCTTTATCAGAATAGATAAAGCATACATCTCAGTAATGTTCTGCAGTTAACAAAAGGAAAGTTTGATGTGAAAGTTGGTAAAATTCAGAGCTAGTCAGAGCAGTGGGTTCACACATCCTTCACTTAAACATTCCTATGGCTATGCTGTCCACATAGGCTGCCTAGGAATCATCTTCTGCACCCACTGAGGTCTTATTAGATCTGCTAGAAACATATTGCACCTCAGAGCTCCTCAAGCTGCTTATGATTTCAGTCTGTGGTGCAGCTACTTTTATTTCATGAGAGGAGAGAAGTTCAAGGTGGTTAAGGGTGAGGCTCCTCTTGGGAATCCCATGAGGTACCATTTTTAGGCAGTTAAATGATCTTAAAAATTGGCCCAGAGTGTTTCACATAGCCTATAAAGATCTGGCACAGAACTTGGAGTCTTTGCTTCCCATCTTAGCATTTTCTAGCCCATACAAGATACCTCTTCTCAATTTCTTTTATTTTCACCAGCACATCCCAATGATACCAGTTATGCAACCCCATCTGCCCAAGGTAGAATGATGAAATTGCTCAGGAAACACATCTCAAGTAAACCCTGTGGACTACGTATGTTCTATCTTGTTTTTAAATACTATAAATGCAGATGTGAGAGAGTTTTATTGATTCTTACTCCCTCCCCAGTACACTACTCTATTAATAACAAATGCAACAATATGTTATAAATACTCAGAACACCAATGTGTTAGCATAAAACCAGCAATAAATTCCCATCCTTCGCATAAAAGTAAAAATCCCTAATAGTGTGCTCTGCAATTTGCCCACACTAAGAGCAATCAAGCACCATACATAATGTAAAGGTGCTGCTGTGAGTAGCCAAAACATACAGGATAATTTCATTTTGCTTTCAGAGGAGCTGATCTTTGAAGAGGTCCCTAATGAGATTCTGCTTGGCTCAGAGTAACAAAAAAAAACCTCCTTCACTTTAGCACTGCACCTTGCATATAATGATGGGGCTCAGAGTAGGAGCCAGCAGCTATGACTATTTTAATAGGTTTATGTTTCCTTCATTTTATACTAAGATCTGGAACTTACCCACATAATGAAATGTCTGTTAAAAAAAAAAAATCGGAGTTGCACCAAACCTTAAAATTTCTTATGTTAAATAAGGATGAACTTAATACTGTGATTTCTGTAGGTGTCTGGTTTTGGACAGGTGAAGATGGGAAACTTGAAATACACTTTAATGTAACGATACAATGATGAACAGGTTTGGAGGTTTTGCATTTGTCTGTCTGGCCCATCATGATCATGTTTCCCCAGCCTGAAATGCTCAGTTGTCCAAGCCTCCTCCCTCACATGCTTGGGTGTTACAGCTCTCTCACATCTGCACTACAGCCCTTCAGCCTCCGTGTGTGCAATTAATTCATCCAGCCTGGGAGCAGCATAAAGCTGGGGCAGCCAGACACAACTCCTGCATGTGCCAGTAGGTCAGACCTGTCAGTGTCTCATTCCTGGGGTGGGCAGTGTGCAGTGACTGTCGCCTCTCACCCTGGGTGCCCTGATGTTTTGGGAGAGCTCTTTCTCAACCTTCTGTTTCCTGAGGTGTCTCTTAAGTTTTTGAAGCGGTCAGGTGGTTGTTAGTGAGACATTCTTTCTGGGTTTGTTTGCATGGAAGAGGATCCTGGCTCTGTGCTGGAGACCTTGAGATGTGGCTGTTACAGAAATAAAGAATATTGTTACAGACTAATTGTTTGCATTTGGACTTACTGTTTAATTTCTATGGAATAGGTGGTGTGTGGATGATAATAGTGTTAGAGATTAGTGACCTAATATCTGGTGTGTTTAGTTTCTGTTTACTCAGAATTTATCCCTCTCAGTGGTACACACATGTATTTTCGGTCCAGGTGCAGCCTCAGCATGATGAAGTTCTGGAACCTTTGGTCTTTTTTACATATAGATTAAACCCCTTTCTCATTCTTTAGGTTAATTTCCTTTTTACAGGAAACACAGAGCTGTTGTTTATAAGCAGTTGTGTAAATAGATGGTGATGTTACACCTTCAGACCTGCTCACGCTGTTGTTATGTTTCCATGGTACCTAAAGACATTCAGGAGATGCACAGCCTAATTCTGCTGTTACTGGTTGTGCTGTCACTGATGGAGCAGTTTTAATATGAAACTGGAAACGGACCCTTTCTGAGCACCTCTGAAGAGTGTTCAGATAGAAGGAGCAGGGAAGCAATTTGCTGCGTTTTCTGGGTTTACTAAACAAGTGGAACAGATAGACTTGAGAACTGTAGTTTAACCAATGAGAGGTTGAACCAAATGAGTCAAGAAAGGGCTTTATTACTACTTTGCTGGCAATAGCACTCCATGTACTTAAAGTTATGTGAGTGGAAAACTCATTCCCATGGGGAGAAAATGTGCTCTAAACTATAGTGTGTGCCTGAATTGCTGTTGTATAAAAATTCTGCAATAGGGTTACGGGACCTAAAGATCCCCTGTGTCAGGAATGAAACCCAAGAGGAAATGCATAAATACAAATAATTCCAGCTGTAAGCATACTATTTAAATGGAAATCCAGGTTTAGTTTTATTGTATGTCTTACTAACCACAATTACTATTACGGTAATTTCTCCAGCTCAAGCAAGTATGGTTTATAGTGCAACATACATTAGTTGTTAGAAAGCTCTTAAAGCACCGTATAATTTTCTTTGCTTTTTGAATAAGTATTTTAATGTAGAAGTAGATGGATTCATAATTCCCTTAAGCCAATTGCTTTAGGACAAGTGTTGCCAAACGCAGGCTTGAACTCCAACTGTTTCTGATGATATGTGAATGAGCGAGCACTCAGCTCAGGCTAAAACTACTGCATGGTAGTTTTTAGGATTTTTTTTCATTTTAGTGTTTTAGGTAGTTTGGTTTTTTTTTATTGTAGCAAAGGTGCTGTAAACAGACAGTATTGTGGAAACTTTTCTGGACATACTTGATGGCTACCACTGATGTTGGTATGGTACCATGCCAGGATGTTTGTGGATACCTTAGTTTTGAGAGCTAATGCCCATATTGGATGGTCTTGCTCTGGCAGGAGAGTTGGACTCAAAGATCTCCAGGGTCCCTTCCAACCCCTGACATCCTGTGATCCTCTTACAAGCCAACAGCCTTGTGTAATCAAGCTTTTTAAAACACTTGTAAAGCTAAGTCCTTAGAAGCCAGCTGGGGATACCATAAACTCTAATCTCTTATTGCAGGCAGGATAATACTGTTGAAACTAGGCTGTATTTTACTGTTGGCTTTCTAGGAACCTTTAGACCAGTAAAATGTGTTAAAATGGGTCTCTAGCTGAAGTGAACCTGTTTCAAAACAAAAGGTGAATCTGAAATTTTGCCTGTAGAACTCGTACTTCATACTGAAGTACAAGGAAATCTCACCAGTGACACGGTAACATTTTTGTTGAGTGGTTGGTTTGTTTTTAAAATGTATCAGCTCTCTAGCATAGATGATAGCTAAGGTCAAGTCTTCTGTCCCTGCTCTAAGTACCAGTTGCATTTGTAAATCTGACGATGGATGGAGAAAGGGAAAGCATGTGTGAAATGACTAAGGGCGTTGATGCACATTTGTGAAATACTGGCTACCCATAAGTAATTTCAGAATAAGTGAATGCAAATACAAGGTTTTGCAGAGGAGGTAAAAATGTTTTAGTAGCTGAAATTTATTTTTTTTTTTCTTCCCAAGTTTCAGGCTGTGGTTTTTCTTTTTTTTTTCTGCGTGTTGTTTTGACTCCAACCACTGTGTGAATGCCTAACTGGCTGTATTATGCTGACAGTGTTCTACTCTCCCAGGAAGGCTGAGGTTCATCTTTTCCACTGACCTACTTGAATGCAGTTAGGAATAGCAGCCTTTATATACAAAGGTTCATTCCTCACACAGTCACAGCAGGTGGAAAGAGAACTGTAGGCCACTGTGTAAAGTAGTGGTGTGAGCCTCTTTATGCCCTGACAAGTCTAGCTGGCATTGCTGGTCCTGTCCCCAAATAGAATGGGGATGGAACCTGGCCTGCATATCTATTCTTCACCCTGTCAGGAGTACAGGGGATATGCTGCCTTTTCAGTGGGAAAAGACTTTTCCTAGCAAGATTTTTTTGAAAGACTAGTTTAATAATTATTATCAAAATGTAAGAGAAAGTTGGATCACTTAAGCATTGTCACAGGTAAGAGGCATCTGGATCTCCATGTGCCATTCGTGCAACTGTACCATGCTGCTAACATTAGTAAGTTTGTCTTTTCCTTTCTCTTCACCTTCTGAATCAGGCCCAAGTTTTTGTTCTCTGTCTCTGGTAACTTGTCTTTTATACCTCATGATAGAGGAAATTTATGTCCTGGTATTCAAACAGAGGAGGAGACAGTGTCTCTCTGTCACACTAACTGTAGTCTCTCGCCTCCACATTGATCACATACCTTTTTTTTTTGCAGTTCAGCAGTCTCTGATTCTGTATCTGGGCAGAATCAGTGTTCATTTGGCACTTCTCAGTGAGGTGAGATAGTCTGTGGGTATGGCAACTCAGACCTATAGAAAATGTCCTGGATTACCACAGTCCTTAATTTGTTCTTCTCAAGCTATTGGTGCGTGTTGGTGGCAGTTGCTGATGGCTTTGACAAGCTAGCATCCATGACTATTCAGTCGGATTGTAGGCATCCTGGAAAAGCATTACAAGATATATATTTTACTTTGTGTTCTCTAATTCAAATATCACTGCAAAATGTGGACTGCTGTAACCTTTAGAATATGAGATAAACTACTCATTGCAATTCTAAAGCCCTCTGGGTGAGTAAAAGAAATAGCAACAGACGAAATGGAAGCCCAGCAATAATATGTGACAATAGTTATGATGACTTTGCAATATAAATACTTTCCTCTGTTGAGTACCTATAAATTGCATCAAGATAATGACTGTATAGTCTCCTAACTTATCTTTTGCACAATTCAGATTGAAGACCATAAAAAAAAAAAAAAAGGCAGCACAGGATTAAAGCCAAAATACTGTTTTTAAAAAATAATCCTTCTCAAATTTGCCTGAGTCTATATTCTATTAATTTAACTATCCTAAAATGTTTTGTGATATGCGCCATGCTTCTAAACTGTGTAAAGGGAGATGCTCCCCTAGGCTTTCATGGAAATTAGGTTTATAGTACACGCTCCTGTTTTCTTCTCATTCCCTTAAGCAGAAAGGTCCTCACTGGTACATTTTCACTGGCAAAAATGTATACATCATTTAAGTCATTACAGGTTGACTGCTCATTTGTTACAATAAACTATATCATCCTCGCTAGGAGGCCAAAGAGAGCCTGTAGCCATGAATATACATCTTCCTAGGGTAACTCAATTCAAAGCAGCAGCATGCCATGGTAAAGTATTACTTAATTTATACTGCTAATGTTTAACATTGATTCTGTGTGGGAAAATAAAGCCCAACACATTTTGAGAACCTACATCATTAAGGTTTAATAATTTAGACCTAGTTAATGTGATAATGAATTTACTGACAACTAAAGTGCAGTTTCAGTACTTACATTTCTAGAAATACTGACTCTGAAACTAGGTTTTCTAGGCAGAAAATGTATATTATGGGATTGTTTCTGTAATTTACCCGTCTTCACCCTCTTAAACCACAGTGAAAAATATATCTTTAGGTATGTTTACTAACTAGTGGAATGAAATCCTCCTTTCACTCCATACATCCTGTGGACTATATGGTACTAATAGGGTCTAATAGGGTATTTCTGTGTTAAACTTACTAATTGATGGAAGCTGCTTAATGTTTATAAAATGTAGTAAAAAGGAAGGTGTTATTGTGATCCCAAGTACAACATTTGGCTGCTGTGAGCTTAGGAACTGGGTACTGGAAGAAACAATCTGTCTCTGTGGTGCAGTTGTATCCACCCTGTCCCACACAGGGCTGATGTCACAGTTATTGTCTTGGCCCATACCATCATAGAAACTATTTGCTAAAGTAGATCACTTCCAAAGCTCTGGGAGGGGAGCGTGTGTGTATATATATATAATTTTATTTTTTTTTTAATAAGATGTAGTGTAGTCCCTCTACCTGCCTCTGACCTTCCTAAGTCACTGTGCAGGCTGCAGCCATCTTCTACTGCCCCTGTGGGTGTCTTATATCAATCAGGCTCCTTTCAAATGGCTGAAATAATGGGCGTCCTCCACACGTCCGAATGTGTCAAGGCTTCTGCAATATAACTTCAAGCAGGAGTCAGGGGCACTCGGCACCCTGGGGGAGGCACTTACTCAGCAGCTTGCTGGATTTGGCCTTGTTGCAGGATATTTCTGAATATCCTTTGTGTGGCCTCCTTGTTTGTTTTGTGTGATTCTGCTGTTGGGAAAACAAAGGGGAGCTAGGTATTCTTTAGTAGGGTTTTCCCCAAACTATTTTGTCCCCCCACTTCACTAGAAGTGGTAGCAGTGGGTGTGTTTGGTCAGGGTCTGTTACGGGGGTGGGAGGGTGGGGTGGTGGTGTTCTTGTTGCTGTTTGAAGCTTTGGTGTCTTGGATCTGTGATAGTCCAGCACCTACTTGAAATTTATAGCTCAAAAGACATTATGGAGCATCACCATGAACTCATAGCTCTTGCCTGACAATGTCTTGGATCAGACGAGAGAACTTTGACAGTGAGCTTCATATAGAGACACCTGTAATTTTGGATGCTATTTGGAGAATGTAGTTTCCACCTTCAATTTCCAGGCTCTTAAAATAGTGTAAAACGTTTTGGGAGTGTACAGATGTGAAATTGGGTTAATGAGGTATTCAAGTGTTCCAGTTCTGTCCAGAAGAGGGCAGTTCATATTTATACTCAACAGACAGCTCCTTAAGAATATTATTATTAGCAGTATGGCTGGCTGATCTAGATTAGGGAATATTTTTTTTATTTTTTTTTTTTCCCAGTTCTGTATTTCTTCAGAGATGTTCCTGACTTCAGTTCAGGAGCAGAAGGCAGCATAGACATGTGCGATGTAGGTTCTAAAACAGTTTCCTTGGTTCTTTTGATCTGGGCCCTGAAGAAGTTGTTTCATCTCTTGACATGTATTTTATCACCTTTTTCTTTCCTCTCCTTCTGTAACTACTGTATTAAGGTTTTTAGCTCTTGGCTAGAATACTGTCCCAGCATGTGTTTAGCTTGAGAGTTTGATTCTCAGTTCTTAGGACAATATAAATAATAAGAATAATAATTGAAAGGATGAAAGAATAAAAATTGAAAGCTTAGCTTTGCAAAAAACCTGTCCACAGGAGGCTTCTGTCCTTAAACTCTGGAGTGAAAGAGTGCAAGGAAGCATGCAAATCTTGAGCTAGATGAGATCAAAGCTGAAACATTTGTTTTCCTGGCTCACTTGTCATTTGTGTGAAAATGCTACTTGTACCTGAGCACCACAGTCTGTACTTTACCCGATAGTGTGAAAAGCTGCTCTAGGTTGCCCATCAATGACTGTGATATATTTGAAATAATTTACTGAACTCTGGAACTTCAGCTGATAATACAGTCACTTCCATTTAAGTGCTGTGGATTAGTGTTCTCAGCAGACAGGACAAAAGCCCCTTTTCTAACCAAATCTTATGTGATTTTCTTTATGGTCCAGGCTGTGCAGTGTTTTGCAGTGTTATTCTGGTCATGTCAGTTCTCTTTCTAACATTTTGTCCCCTACAGCCTTTCTTTTCACCCTATGAAAACTTCCTTCTGATTGGTTACAATTGCCTTCCTTCCCTCATGCTATTAGGGACTGTAGTTTCTGTTTGAATCTAAAGTTTTGTGAGGCTTTTATTTCCCTTTTTTGTCTCTCCCAGTTCCTATTCCCTTTTTAATGATGTTCCTTAATAAGTTTAGTATGTGCCTGGCATCAACATAATATGAGAGAGACCCTTGTGACTTAAACTGCCTGCAGTGTGCCTTAGCAATCATTTCCCTGCTAGGGACTAGTGATGCAGGTAAGCCTTTTCTTCTGTGTTAGCTTGCAAAAATAGTCATATGTGTTTTCTGACGTCTATTTCCAAATCTTGTTAAATGTAATTAAATATTTACTTCTTGTTTCATTTCCAAATACAAACTTGGATAATTCCGTGACATTTGTCTGTAAGAAACATTTTTCTTTCCACAAACTCAACAGACAAAATTACTTGGAGCTTACTAAAAGCTGTGGTGAATGTTTCTGAAATTCCTTGAAATGGTTTAACAGGTTACTCTTTACCCCATGACTTTATGAGCCCTTGTTATACACTGGAGATTGCCTTGGGTCTAACCCCTGGCTGCAGTCACTCATGGTCTGGTTGTTACCATCCAGCATGAGGCTGTGGACTTGGTGGATCAAAAATAATAAAATGATTGTTTTTCCCATTTGGGCACCTGCTTTCTGTAAGGTGGTGGTGCTTACTTGATACTTAGATCACAGAGTTTAGCCTACATTTGATGTTGAAGACAAAATTCATGTCACTTCTTCTGTCAGTATACTTTGGAAGCACCCCTCAGAAGGCACAAGGCAATTCACCTTTGGAAGTAGACTAGTGTGGGAGAAGGCAGCTGTCAGATTCCTCAGTGACTATCAGAGATGGTACCAGATGTTGCTGATCTGTGGCTAAATGAATTTTACCTTTTTTTGCTGCATTTGCTTCCTGATGCTGCTGGCAGCTGCTTTGTGACTAGTTAAAAAGTGAGCCTGAGACATCTTGCTAGAACAGATCAAGTATCATTACCATCTACAGGATTTCAAAAGGAGAAAATTCATACATTTATTTCAGCTAATCTTATATATGAGATGAATGTGCTTTTCATAATGTTACACAATGTAACCATAATAACACAGCCAAGATGGTAAATTCATTTTAATTCCACAAAATTCATAATTGGTGACATCGCCAGTGGGAGCAATTGATCTCTGCTTTCCATTTGTTCTTGACTGTTTCCACTTCAGTGAATTAAAAGAATTGGGCTGTTGGGACCCCACCCTCTGCATGTTCATACAGCGGATTATGCAAGAGCAATAGCCTTCAGAAAATTGCTTGTAATAGACAATGCCTGTGTTAAATAAAAAAGGCAATATTCCCTGGCCTGACTCAGTATTTTAATCCTTTTCAGCTTTTTATTATACCTGATGCCTTTCTGTTCTGTGGTGGAGCTAAAGAACAGGTGTAATTCAGTGTAGCTAAATTGTATTATTTGAAATTAATGAGTTCTGTGTTTATTCTTGTAAATTAATACAGTTTCTAATAAATCTAAAGAGAATGTGCACTTCCCTCTGTTTGGCTGCGTATTACCTCAGTGGGGATAATTAACATCTTGTGACAGTGAAGTCATCTATCAAATCTGAGATCTTATTGCCAGTCTAGTGAAAATGATGTTGCTCGTGACCTATATCATGACCTTAGTGATGCGGTACAAGTTCACTCATTCGAGATGTTCAAATCACAGTCTTGGCACTTCACAGTCCTCCCTGTTCTGTAGGAAAGGAGTAATATTAATTTATCTAAAATAAGAAAAAAAAACCCCCAACACTGAAGGTAGCTAATGGGGTAGGCATTAACAGAATACCTTTTGAAGTGTGTATAATTATTGTTTTTCAACTTTTAATGTTGGTGTTGTTCTGTTGTTTGGAATTTTGTTGGTTTTGGGTTGTTAGTTTTTCAAAAAGAAAGAATACCCAAACTTTCTGTGTTAATGCTATACTTTTAATTTTTACTCTACTTAGGGCTAGATTAAACTACTTGCATCTGAAGAAAAAAAATCATGTTGAGGCTCTATCACCAGTAATACTCACTAGGTAGCACAGGTTTCTTCTGCCTGACCCTGGTGCCACTGAATTATTTTCAGGTCTCAAGCATTCAGCTGCTTTTCTTGCCAACTGAAAGCACAAGATTGTGTGTCTTCTGAGGAGAAAGTAGTATTTAGTGCCTTCTCCATTGTTATCCTAGTTCATTATGATGGGAAATGCTACTGAATACCTGAAACATTTAAATAGAAGCATTTTAATAGAAGAAAGGACTGTAGAAACATGTAAATTAATATGGTTTTTTAGGTAAATTTTATGGGTTTTTTGTATTCTGCACACTGGTCATTCTTCAGTCCCAGTTCTGGATGGCTTAGGGCATTGGTGGTGGGAGAAGGGACTGTCTCCTCCTTAAAGGAGAGATTAATGAGCAAATATTCTTAAGAGTATTTTGGTTTTCTCATATAAGAGGAGATCGTGCACAAGTGCAAGTGAATAGGTTTCTGCTTAGACACTGAACAGGGAGATGGGATGATTCAAAATTTAGAATAAAAAGTTTAAGCCCCTGTGAAATAAGACAAAGGTCTTTAGGGGGAGAAAAATATCTTAGAAATAACTACTTTAACTACCATTGAAGTCAAGAATTTAGTGAGTATGACTGTGTGGCTAATTTCACATCTCTGGATGAAAACAAAAAACCCTCCATCTGCTTGAAGTTGCCCATGTGCTGAGTCTCTTGTTTCAGTTTTGACAAGTCTAAATGTCATTATGTTCTAAGTGTAGTGCTTGCTGTCCAAGAAATGACCTTGTTTTCAAGTTTCAAACGTTTACCTTCCATTTCTTTAGTACTGATGACTTTTTATTTTTAAACTACTGAGCTGTAAGGGAAAATCAGTGGATCAGCTGCTGGCTCTTGTGTCATGCCTGCCAGAGTTACCATGTAGGATCATGCAGTAGTTCTGAGGTGAGGATGGGCTTAGTTTTGTGTGTGTGTGTGTGTGTGTGTGTGTACACCAACTAAACTAATCACTACTTTTGTTAACAACCTTGTTACATACTTGAGTGCTTATCACAGAACACAGGAATGGAAAAGCAGTGTTAATAATTTGAACACCACTGTTTGAGTGTTAAGGACTCAAAAGCTGGAAAGGATGCAATTGCTTGTATTCACCCAATTAACATAACCAGCTATGGCTACTCTAGCTGATGGAAAACTAAGCAAGAAGAGACCACAGGGAAAGAGCCTGAACACTAAATAGTGGAAGCCCCCATAAGGGCTTTATGAATTATGGTCCTGTGATCTCTGTGGAGACAGTACTCATTTCCCTTTTCTCATCCTCACTTTGATGCTTGAACTTCTCAATTCTTAAAGCTGTACTTGCAATACGATGCTTGCTCAACTTTCCAAAGTTTTCTTGATGAAAAAAGCTTCACTTTACAATGCTGTACATGGAAAACATTCTATTTGCTCTATATTTCTGCTTGCAAAATAATAATCAAGTATTGCTTTGTGGGTTTAATGGCAGCAGGCCAGATCCTGGTCTCAGTTTTACCAGCTGAAATCTAGAGTAGTGCTTACTGAAATCTCTAAAGCTGAGCTTCATCTTCAGTTGTACAACTGAGATCTAGGTACTTTTAATGTAATATATTTGTATGTGTATCATTGTAATTTCAGTCTCTCTCCATGGTCCCTTCCAACCCCTGACATCCTGTGATCCTTCTGTTTGTGGGTGGAAACAACTGTGTTTTCACTTTAAATTATCTCATTCTTTTTCTGACTTCTCTTTATAATGTCTCTTTTAAAAGTGGTGTTAGTACAGTTGTTACCATGGAAGTCCATTGATTTCTCTGTCTCCAAAGGCTTAATTAATTTTTTTTCATGTGAAACAAATACAATATGTTGGGTATCATAATCAGCTGGGCTCTACAAGCACTAGGCTGCAATTAGATCATGATCAAATATTCCTTAAAGCAGGTAGATAGTGGCCTGACTTAGAAGTGGAAGTCTGCCAGCTTTCATTCTTCAGGTCTCTTTTTAGCTGTTTGAGGGAAGCAGAAATATTTTGAAAGGCTCTTTAGAGAACCCTTTATTTTTCAGAGAACTGTCTCTTAAAGGTACCACTACAAATATCTTAAAAAATATCAATTCCATAGTTGCCCTTTGGCACATAAAACACACAAACACTGCTGCCATTGCTGCTTTTCTCCTCCTGCTCCAGCATAATGTGATGTTCTTCACTGGGAAAGTGTATAGCACCATGTGCTAGGGTTCCTTTGAAAATCAGAAATAAGGATTCTTACTGTTGGAATTGAGTAGATTTAATCTGGAAACAGGGGATTTGATTTTTAACATCTCTATGGTGCTTATGAACCAACAGATTAATTATGGTTTCTTGGATTGCTTAATCTGGCCCTAGAATGATTAAGGATCCCATGTGGAAGTGCCACTGACTCCTGTGATCTTCAGTGGACCCACATGGATTTATTCTCTTGAATCAGGCCCTGTTTTATTCCAAGTCACTTAGTGGAGGATAAAACACCATGTGTAGAACCTGTGACTCCTGATTTTAACTCTGCTTTTAACTAGAACAAAACTATTAGGCATAATTCCTCTTCAGTTCTTCCTAACATCTCATCACCTCTAGTTTTCCAGCTTAACTCCTTGCGAAATAATGTGGAAGGAGAAATCCTCACTTCCTGACACACACACACACTCACCCTTTTTTTTAGGCTTAACAGCATTTTCTCTGCTTTTCAACATGTGAAAATGAAGTGTCTGATCATTTAGTGTAACTTTTTTTGTGTGATCATTGCTCTTTCTTAGCTCTTCAGCTAGTGTGCTCTGTGCAAACCTTCCCCACCTCCCAGGCTGAAATAAAAAGCACCTTTTGGTCACTTTAAGAGTGAAGAACTAGCATTTCCTAGCTGAAAAAGACAACTTCTGCCGTTTCAATTAAAGGAATTACTGGGATTAGGAAGACAAAGGCCCACTTCTGAAATCAGCTTTAGCAGCATTTATGAGGATCAAGTGATCACTTTAAGTTTCTCATTCTTTTCTAACTGGCTGCTTATGCTCCGAAAATGTTCCGTGTTTGTACTGAGAATAGAAAAATGTGTTCATGCTATAGATGGCTGAATAAATGAACCTGACTGACATTAGAGCTAGGGATATTTATATACATCTCTTATCCTTTCCAGCTGCATACAGTGGTGTTCTCTGAATTTGTATGAGTTTTAAATTATTTTAAATGAAAGTTTAATACAGATAATAACTTCAATTGCAGAGCCAGGGCAACTTTTTCAGTACCTGCATCTCTTGCTATAATATCGATCTTTACTCAGATTAGCAGTCAACATCATTCCAGTAGATACACAGATGAAGTATTGAGTCTGTCCAGTTAGTGCATGAAACTGGGAAAATTGATTTCTTGGGTTAAGAACTGATTCCTGTAAGACTGGCTCACATTTTCCCTGCATTAGGAAACTCTACTACTGACCTGCATCTTTCATGTGCATGTCTCTTCAGCACCATAAACTTCCTAGAAAAAGATTGGGTAAATGCCATTTAAAAAGTGAAAGGGATAGGTCTGTGAGGACTTGCAGCTGTGGTGAGACTGAACCTGCATAAGGGGAAAAAAAAAGGTCAACCTAGAAACCAAAAAAAAAAAAACCAACCCAAAAACCACAACACAAAGCCTCCCATACCTCAGTTTCCTTGAGCAGGCCATTAGTTACCACATAGATATCTTAAGCAATAGTTCTGGCAGACTAGTTCCTAGCTTATCTTTTTGCTGCATCTTGAGGTGTTACCATGTCCATCTGTCCATGTCCTTCCCCTGCTTGAGGGTTCTTGCCCCCACAGCAGTTTTGTCAGGTTGCCATGTGTACTTGCACGTTTGCTCTTCCATCTGGCAATTGATACCACTCATTTCCAGTGTTGGTCACTGTGTGCTTGGGCTGAGAGCAGATGCTCAAGGGGGTTGGCTGAGACATGGGTCTGTACCTCCCCTCTGCTGACTCTCCTCCAGGGCCAGGAACAGGCTGGGTGGGTAGCCATGTGTTTACCTGAAGCAACTAATGTCTTGGGTGAGCAGCAGCTTGGAGCTGTGTGTGACCACAGCTTGTCCTGGCATGGTGTACTGCAAGAAAGGCAGCAGCCACCTCCTTGGTGCTGTGTCTAGTCCCCTGGACACCTCAACCTGCTTGGAGGATAAACAGTCATCCTCAGCTGCTTCAGTGTCCAGATGTTAGTGTCACTCTCACTATTGCTAGTTCCTTAATGTATTTATTAATAATGAACACCTTTCAGTGGCTGAACAATGACCAGAGCACAGAATTGTTCCCTTTTGTCACAGAAAATGGTGATCAAGGAAGCTTTTTAAAAAAAATATTTTTTTTTTTTATTCACCAATTCTACCTTAATATGTTATCATGAACAGGGGTAGAGCAAACAGGATCCCTGCATGTCCCAGTAAACTTAGCCTATCTGGTTACTAAAATTTTTGGATGCAAGCACTGACTTAATGTGCTTCTTAATGAAACATTTTAGATGGAAAGGAAGGCAGGATTTGTTGGGATCTAGGAAGTGCTAAAGTTTTCAGAAAAGGGGTATATTCATGTCCCCCATGGTCATATTTACTATGTTTAGCAAACTGGAGATGTCCTCATTCTTGTATTAAAATTCCTACGTGTGGTTACAAGAGTAAAAGTGCAAGAGTAAAAACACTTTTTTTTTTTCCTGAATAGTGATTGGCAACCCCGAGACCTCTTAAGCTGCAGGTTGATGGATCTTAACTTAGTGACACTAACATGGCACTCTGAAAGAAATGTGTTGTGTAATGTTTTAATCATTAATTACCATCATTCATCATGCAGCCTTCCTTTTAATGTCCATTAGCATCATATGCCACTCATGAATGCTTGTAAGAGTATAAATGTGCTGGTAATCCTGCTGAGTAGGTTTACATTAACTGTAAATTATCTTCCTGACCAGTTGGTTGGCCTTCCTGGCTGGTGGAGTTGTCTTATTTGCAGCATTAGCAATGAGTTTGGGAAATGAGATACGTAGAAAATATGTGCAGGTCTGTCTTAAAAGCTGGGACCAGCTGGTGCTTGGGGATATGTTGTGAAGTGTGAGCTCAGTTGTGCCAGCAGGCGTCAACATCTTTGGAGACAGAAACCTCCAGTCTGTGATTCACATGGCAACGATCTTGTAGAGATCACCTAACACTTACCAGCTCCACTTAATTTGAGCCAGTGCACTTAACATCCTGTAAGTCTTAAAAAATAATTACAAATCAAATAGAAAATTCTAAACAAATGTAACTGTAAGCAAGCCATTGAAAAAAACCCCTCAAAAAATAAAATCCAAACAAATCAAAATAGGTAAATGCCAAGAAGCAAGAGGGGCCTTTGCCCACAGAAGCGTGTGAGAGCCAAGCTGTGTGTGCACATGCCCATTCTTTTGCTGGGTGATTTTCCTTGCATAAGCACTGTGGGCACACTCCTTCTCCAGGAACATGATGTGGCTTTGGTGGGAACAACATTGTTCTGTATTGTTGTATTAATGATTCATGTGAAACATGCAAATCAAAATATAACACTTGGCTACATGTCATTAGGGAGCAGGTGAGAGCAGGAGGACAGAAAGAAACACAGAGGATCAATTTGTGTTGCAGATGTGAAACATCCAGTGTGAAAGGTCGGTCACTTCTTCATGACAATCAGCTCCTTCTCTTGGACTGGTGCTGATGTGAGTTTTGTCACAGTTCAAAACTGGGCAACCTTGGATGATGGTCTCTCACGGTGTGCAAAGCACTTTCACACAGCACAAGTCATGCAGGTTGGAAGTGGATGTGACAGCTAACCAAGCAGCAGAGTGTTTTCAATGCAGTCCTCACTGTACTGTCTTCAGGGGTTAGATGGAGCACATATTTATTTGCTCCAGGATCCAGAGGGGGATGCAGCCAGCCACCAAAGGCTAGATGCAGATTTCTCATATAAATGCACAAGGAGTTTATAAGGTGTTGAATGTACAGCACATTTTAAATTATTGACCAAAAATGTACCAGGGATGTTTTTGGGTGGTTCTTTGTTTCCTTTAGAAGTATTGAGTTTTGGTGACTGCCTGCTGGCATGAGGCTAGATTTTCAGCCACCTACAGCGCAGCAGCAATTTTCACTTGACAGAATCTCTACAAGACAAGCTGACACGTTGTCACAAACACTCACAAATATTTGAGCTGTTTGGTATTTTACTTGCATGTTCAGCATTGGGTCTCACAAAAAATTCTACTAGGGGCTGTGTCTCAGCTAGAGTCAAGACCTGGACCTGCTGAAGCTGCTCACAGCTCATTTACTTTAGTGAGAGGAACAGGGCAAGAATATGGGTTCTGTTCAATGAAGTCTGAGTTTGTTTGAAGTTCAGAGGGTGCATCAGCTAGGTCTTCATTTCTTAGCAAAGCACTTTGGGATAGCAGAGCCAGTCACTTACACAGATAACATGAGAAGCAGGGTCATTCATGTGTGACTTTGAGCCACCTGTACCATGGTGTGCCTGAAAGGAATCTGTTTGCTCAGATCAACTCCTCAGCGATTTGACCCCCAAATGCCACCATTATTTCTGTGTGCTCTGTACTTTGTGTGCAACCCCTTGGTGTGGCTGAGTGTTAGAGAAGGGATAGAACATGAGGTGCAGAGGGAAACTTGTGCGAAGTTTTTCTACCAGAGCAGAAAACTTGTATTTCCTGTTTCATTTATGTGGCAGCTGTTACTACCACTGAATTCATGGACAGGAGGGGAACACACATAGTTGGTTTTTTTTTTTATCTTGGGTGTTAAACAACTTCTGTCTTCAGAGAAAGCAGCAGTTCTCTGATTCAGAAATGTTAAATTTGTTTTCAGCACAAGTGGGATACAGGAAAAGACATGCTCTTCCCAATCAGCTTTGTTCCGAGACTTCTGCTGCTTGTCATGCTGCATCCCCATTGTTGTAGAACTCCCAGTCTATCACACCCTTGTCACATCCAGAACGCTGAATCCGGAGCTGTAGCAGATGCTGCCACGGCAGAATTGGTGTTTGTGGGTGGGTTTGGTGTTACTTTGTTTTGTTGTGTTTGCTTTGGTTATGTTTTGTCATGTGTTTTGTTTTGTTTGCTTGTTGTTTTGTTTTCCTCCTTAGAAGGAACCTGTGCAGTCTGGTGGACTCGTGGTATTCCCACTCATCACCTCTAATGGTACAAATCTTCTTTGTATCTGGTAGCCACACTGCATGAAGCCTGGTAAAGGAATTGCTTCCTTGCTGCAGGCTACAGAGACTTTCCAGTTCAACCAAATGTGCAGTGCCAAGGAGTCCAACCCCAGTCCCAGGAGCCGTGTTAATTACTCATCTAACCCGGGGATAGAAAGGTCCAACAATGAATTATGATGCTACCCAAATTCTAGTTTTCCAGTTGAAAGCATAAGTGGGACCATGGGACTTTGTCAACAATTACCTTAGGAAAGGAAAAAAACCTGGAGTGTTCAACAGATGTCCTGACTATTCCCTTCTGGGAGAGAGCAATCCTTCCGCTTCTCTTTAGCAGACTCTGACTATTTGTTCATCCTCCTCTAAGGGCTTATTTAGTGGTTCCGGAAATATTTTAAAAGACATTTAAAGGGAGTTGACAAATGTTTGCCCCGTTACAGCGTCCATGAGATGAGTAAAATTATGATGGTATCCTTTACATGCAACCCAGAGGCCTGGAGTTTAAAGCTGGGGAAGACTGTAGGAATGTTAAGCTCATTTCAGTGACAGTATCCAATACATATTTTGTCTGGTTGAAGCGTAAGGTTGAGGAAGCAGTGGAGTTTTGTGAAGGTTTTGGATAAACTCTTCCTGATGGTTCAGGTAATACCAAAGCTTTCCAATAAATATTCTGTAGCCTGCCACTGGGTTCCTGCTGTTCCAGATCTTGCCGTCTGGAACGTGTGAATCTGCCTGCTTGCAGAGTTTGCAGAAGGGAAGGGAGGCAGCATATCTCCATACAGAGGGAAAAACAGGCTGGTGCTACACTCAGTACTCTCTTCTCTATAGAGAAGTATAGAGAGAAGTGTTATAACACCCCCGCTATGCTAAAAATAATAATAAACACAGGTTACTGATAAGGCTGAGGTACTTGCTTGTGCTCTGGTTTTGGCTTTCTCAGTCAAGTTTCTTCTGGGGCACCACATATAACTGGTGCCAAACTTCCTTCTCTTGTCTCTCAGGTCTCCCTGTCTGTATCTTGAGCTGGACAGTGTTCATCTCCCTGCTCCTAGACCATCTTTGGGGCTATATTATGCTGTCTCCTTTACCTTTTTCCCTTCCTTACAGCACCTCCTTTTTGCAGCTGTTCTGCCAGACACAGTTATCTGTATGTAGGTACCCTTGTGTCCTAAACCTACACCCTTCTTTCAGTGCACTGCCTGCTCTGCTTTGCCTTCTCTAACCAAGAATGGGCCTCAGCCTCTGTCTCCCATTTCTTTTGCAATTCTCATTCATAACTTCTCTTTAGTTGTAGCTACCATCTGCTGATGGGCTTGGGGGCATCATGAATAGCAGGGCAGCTGGTCTCACTTGAGTTGGTAGAGTTCCACAGGAGAATTTCAGCAGTGTTTGCACAGTGGGTCTCCATCCCTGTCCAGCTGAGGTTTCTCATTTAACTGCAGTTCATTGGAAAAAACCCTCATTTATAGTTAAGCTAAGTCTCTTTGCCTGCTTGTTGTCCTATTTACCTTAGTTTATCGTTCTGCGTAAGTGGAAGAACAAACCTTGTGTTATTCAGACTGACACAGACTGTAGTTATTCCTTGCAGAAACTCAATTTAAACTTGTCCAAATATGACTACCTGCAGATAAGGTCACAAAATTTAAACTTAAGCATAGATGTCTCCTAATTTTTGGTAAATTTGAGCAATTCCAACTCACGTGAAGGGGTTGGGACAGGAAATAATCATAGGAAATTCATGGCACATTTATTTAAGTCCCTAAATAAGAACGAGGGTACTTTTATCTTTTGTTTTGAGGTTTTGTTCTTCTGTGTAGGTTTCAGCCTGTGTTAATACCAGAAAAAAGTCACTTCTCACCTCTGTCATCTGCCCTCCTCAAAACAAAACCCTAGAATAACATTTGCCATGTCCCAACCATCTCTGTGTCTTGTTTAACCTCCTTTGCCATCAACAAGGAGAACCATGACTGAAAGGAGTGAAATGCTGCAAGATAAACTTCTGCATTAGGCTGCTAATTAATCAGACTTTAAGTTTCACATTGTTTAGGAGAGGATCAGAGGATTATTATCCAAGACTGACCTAAACCATGAACTTCTCAGATATGCCCTCAAAATAAAAATTCCCTTTCCCTCTTGGAGGCACTGAGCAGTACCTTTTCTGAGATGGGCTCTTTTCCTCCTTACTATTTGAAGTACAGCTTTCTAACATGAAAAATATTTTTTCTTTTTTTTCCATGCTGCTTCAGCTGTAACAACACTGGATGTTTGCTTGGCTTGGGTGGGAAGGTGGAAAATTCTTCCAAAATTTAGAAACAGAGAGCTTTCTGATGTGTGCAGTAATCTTAAGGCAGTAAATTCTTTTTATTTGATTTTAAATGCATAATTTAGTGTACAATATAAAAATGTATCCAAGGGGGAAATGAATTTTTTTTTAATAACATGCTTCCCAAGGCGAGTGGCAAAATGTGTGTGTTGATGGGAAAGGGAGGGGATAAATTTATATCCTCAAGGCATGACTTGTGGTTTAGAATAAAATTGAGATTGGTGCTGCTGTTGGCTTCGTTTCTTCTAGGCAGAGATGGGTTATAGCGTTCACCAGGAATTCAAACACAAGCAAATTGGGTTGACTTACAACACTTTGATGATGCAGGGATTTACTCCAGAGTTCACACTGCAGAAGTTACTGACTTCTATGCAGCCTGGAAAAAAAAAAATCTGTAGACTGGGGATAGCTTTTTGCTTATCAGGAAAATTGTGTGGTCCTGATTCTGTCATCCTTGTGTATGTGAGCCACCCTCCTAGCACCAGTGAGGTTCCTTGCACAATTGGGGTCATGTAAAGGTGATAGTTATTTTGTTTTCAGTCTGTTGCTAGACAAACAGTTTCTTAAACCCTGAGCCATATGACAGTGATAAAGAATGACTTTTTTCCAACATTAAATAGACTTATTGAGGATAAAGAAAATAAGTATGAGCTTAAAACTGTGCTTGTACATCTTACTTTGGGGAATGAATAGTTTGCATTCTGTCCTACCTGGCTTGTCTGCAAGAGTTTTAAAGAGAGCATATGTCTTTTCTGACACTTTGGAGCTATTCACACATGCATTTGCAAATGTAAGTTTGTTTGTTTTAATAGATGTGTTTTTAAACTCCTGTGATGCAAACGGAGCTAATTTGTTTGATTTATGCTCATTTAACCTGAATCAGTAAATAGTCTTAATTTGAAAGCAAGTTCATAAAACATTTGATTTTCATGACTCCAATTCATAATGAGTTAAAAACTAGTTCACAAATAATCTTGATTGCTTAAACTTAAAAAACAAATTTGCCGTCTAGTCTTGTCTTGGAAAGTGTATGTGCTCCCTTCTATCAGTATTTTTCATTGCATGCTTTTCTAAGTGTTGCTATAGCATGTAGTCCACAGTAATTAATCTTTCAATGAAATAAAAATTTATAAACTTAGTTATATAAAATAAAAAAAATTCCATTTCAATATCTTTCTTAGGCACCTAACAGTTTTGGGATATTAAAGCATTTGGTTTCCACAGTGCAGGGTGGAAGCAGTTTGGAGTTCTGGAGAGGCATCAACCTCTAGCACATCTTTTTGGGTTGTCTTCAACGTGCACTGAAGTTTGGAAAATTGTAGCCTGTATGGATTTGCTCAGAATAGAATTGTATAATGGGGTTGTTCTTTCTAAATTAAGTACAGCAGCTTCTGGTATTACTGGTCCTGTATAAGAATACAAATTTTAAAAGAAAATGAGCAAATAATGAAGATGAGGGCTCCAACTGAGGTGTGCCTGCAGGGAAATGTTGGGTTTGGAAAGCTAGTGGAACCACACTTGGTGTAAAGTTTATTTCCCCAGATGCTTAAAGCCCCCATAGAGTTGTGGGAAGAATGATCTGTGAGTGAATCGTGCTGCCTTTCTAGTTACTCTGCAATGCTAAATGGTCCCTGGGACAAGCTAAAGACAAGGCAATCCCTGGGGGACTTCAGCTTGCTTCAGGAACAACTTCAGTGGGTGAGACAGGGGGCAAGTGGTAGCTGCCTCCTCCTCTCACACCAGCCACACCAGAGTGGAATTTGCAGCCTGCCCTTCCTTACCTTCCTGCATTCTATGGCATGAATACATGTTCCTTTCAGTGTGAATTAATCCATGCAGTGACATCCATTATTAGGTCTAAATATTGGTCTACCTGTGAAACATGGGTAAGGTAATAGTTTCATCTCCCTCCCTTTTTTGTTATTGGACTTCCTCACAGCAGCATTGCTGCAGTAGTGTTAGAGATGGAATGCCAGATGTGCAACTCTCTGTAGTTTTCATTGGTTTGTGAAATGGCTCTCTTCCAAACACTTCCTTTCCTTGAAGAAAAATTATTTTTACCTTCAGATTTGAAAGCAAAAGGTCTAATTTGGGCCTAATCCTGGTTGTATGGGTTTCTCTGAGCTTTCAAAGTCAGCTGTTGCAGGGGAGGGGGAAGTAGAGCCTTGTAAGACCAGGTACCTGGATTTGCCATTTTGTTCCATCAAGTCGGTCTGTTCGTGCTGAGCTGTAAAGAAATCTTACAGCCTGAACGCTTTAAATTGTGCATCAGATTTTGTGCATCCTTCAATTAAGGAAGGCATCGCCGGTCTTTTCTGCCCCAGTGCATTGTGGGAATCTCTGAAGATGCTGCCATGCAACTTCTCCTGACTGGCGCCCAGCAGAGGGTGATGTTGTACAGTAGGTTGTAAATCTGTGAGGTAGCACCTCACGCAATTATCTGCAGCCATTCCTTAGATTTTTATCATTTTAATCCACCCTTTAGAGCTATTACTTAAATGATATAGACATGGGTGGTATAATTAGAATGTGCTGTATCTGCCATTAATTTATAACATATGATAGGCTTATAGATGTCATAAAAGTGTATCTTGAGAATGCTGTGAACTCTGTTTAACCCTGATGTTTCAGAAAAGTTTGATTTTTATGGCCAAACTGTTTAATCATTACAATGAGATCTTGCTTTCTTCTAGAAGGGATGCTTTAAATGAAAAAAAAATCTCTCTAGTCTTGATAGTCTCTTACTGTGCTGGAGCTGGCATATGCGAAGAAACATCATGTTACTGCACACATCAATGCAGCTATCCTGGTTTGCATTCATCTATTTATCTGTTGTTACTAGATCCAGGTATCTTTTACCTTCAATGCGTGGGAAAAGAATCTGCAAGATGAAAATGACTTTTGTGCTTCTTGACCACATCCATGTTGTCCATAAGACTTTCTCCCCGGGAAAGCCGAGGGTAGTGTGGAATCCTGTCCGTGTGTGCATTTGTCTCCCTCTTGTGGCTGAATAGATTTTTTAGGCCTGGTACTTGGAAACTGGTTTTATTCTTTAGCTGAGATCCCTGAAGTAATTGTCCTTCTGTAGACGTTTTTCTCATACACTTTAAACTGATGCGTGCACCAGGATGTCAGATGGCAGTGCCCATCTTGTTTGCACCCTAGGTTTTTATATTCTCTAAAAGTAAAATATTGACTCGTGTGTTGCTGTTTTTCCATCAAGACCTGTACTTAATATTGGAATATTCCCTTGACCCAGTTTTATCTGATGACTCAAAATGCTGGCTAGTAAATAGAATGAATAAACTGGGTTATTACTGGGCATGCTTTGTAAGGAGGGAAGTGCAGTTTTGGAAGTACCAAGAGTTTGTTGAGGTTGCGCTGTTTGCAAGGATGTCTGCATTAGTATGGCTCTTAAACATCTGGCTGCAAGTAAAACAGGTATGAAAGTCTGCTCTGTCTGCTCCTGCAGGCTGTATATAGGCAACGTTCTGAGCTCTCCACAAAAAGGGTTTCCAACAGATGCCACTGAAGCCACCAGTTCCTTGAGAGAAGAATAGAGTAAGGACAGATTTTGAAAGGATCTTTTCCTGCAGATCTTTTGTGAAACTGGGTAGACAGCATGTGACTGCACATCAGACAAGATAATTTTATTTTTTAAAAAATCCTATATAACCTCGTAGAACCAATCCCTAGACAAAAGAGATCTGGGGTTTTAATATGTGGCATTTTAATTTGCTGATCCCCAGAAAGTTAATTTTCAATTAGGTGTTGAAACTCCACCTTATGGGTACGCTCCAGCAATTGTGATGCAACTGTCCTTGCTTTGTGCACCACTGTTGCTGGTGCTGATTTTTCCTTGGGCTTCTAGCATAAAACCCCATGCTATTTGTATTTTGAAGGGTTAGAGACGAGTTGGAAAATCTCTGTCCCTTGCAGGCTAGTTGCAGCAAATGGATTTGAGAGACTAAAGCTTCTAACTAGCTATAGATTTTCTGCAGTCCCTGTGAAAGACAAAGGCCATTATAAATTTGGGTGCTACCTGTCACAACTGGAAGAGTTGTCTGCCAAAGCTGAAAGGCTTTGATACGCTGTAAAAAGGGCTTTTCCACACTGCAGAAGCTGTTCCTGGCTTCCACACCTTGAAATTAATGTTCATCCTGAAAGAAGAAAAGAGGACTTGGAGTGCCTGAGGGGTTGTCAGTTCAGCATTAAGACCCAGCCATCAGATGTGTGGGCACACCTTACAGAGTCTTCTATCCAATAGGCACCTTCACTCTTGACAGTTGGCTGTGATGCCTGTTTTCACCAGTTGTGCAGTCAGGTACTCACATGCACTGAGATTATACTTAGATCCTAGTGTTTGCAGGGAAAATTGGATCCAGTTCCAGCTGCAGCTGGCTCTTGTGTAAATAAAGAACTGTACCAAACCCCAGATGACTGAAAACTTCCCTGCCTTGCACCGGTAAATTCCTGGCAATGAAGTTACTATTTCATTCAGTGAAATAGTTCATACCTTTATGCAGTTACTGTGCTCTGCTGAGAAACTACTCTGCTTCTCCCCTCTGCTCCACAGTTCCTTTTAAACTGCAGTATTACTCAAGCTCTACAACAGGAGACAAGACATCTAACAACAAATCTGTTTTTATTTGTCCTCCTATCAAATCCTCCTAAATCAGACTGTGACCAGACGTAGAGTGGAAGTATCCCAACCTTTATAGCCCTCGCTCAGTGAGATAGGGTGGAGGCAAACTCCAGCTCTAAATCTTCCCGGTGCCACCCTTGATGACACAGAGAGCAGAGTGCCAAAGCCCATTATGTGCTGAAAGGCCCCTAAGTGTTATTGTAAAGGGCTTCTGCAGACCCACCATACATTTTAATCTGAAGGTTTTTAGGCTTTCACTGCATGGGAAGAAGCTGGTGGTGTATTTGTAGTTTGTACCTGCCATATTTTATAGTAAAGAGCCCTTCCTGAGCAGCTCTCCTTTTTAATTATACCTTAAAATGGTATTAAATGTTGGTTCTGTTCATGCCAATTGCTGTTTGGTTGTAATCACTGCAAGAGCTCTTGCTTGTTGGGACATCAATTTTCTTTTCATCGATGCTTTGCTTTTATGTTTGGAAGGGAATTTGAAAGCATATAGGCTGAAGCAGAAAATATTGCTGAGGCACACAGAATGATAAATTTCCCTTCTGATCCAGGAGAGTCTAAGGAGGAATATATGTTTTGTTCCTTTTAAAAAGTTTTCCTTGCTGGATGATGTTTTGTGGAAGGGGGGGAGAACAAATTTGTACTTTTATGTGGTGGGGGAGAAGGAGGGGGGGGTGTATGTGCGGGTTTGTTTTTTCTGCCTCTTAAAGTCTACTTTAAAGTGGATATTTTATTGCCTGCTTCTCCTGACTTACGTATATTGGTAATTGAAGGAGAGTGCTGAACTGCTGGCCTGGTGCATTATTTGTGTTTTCTGTGTCTCTGGGATCTTGAATGAGGTGATTATCCCAACAGCTGCCTCTTGGGGAATACGAGGGGAGAGGGGAAATTGCCTAGTTGGGTAGATGGGCTCACCTCTGAAAGGTCATGAAGAGAATTAAATGCTGATGTGTTGATACCTTGTGGACCCTTTCTTCCCAGCTTGACAGAAAAGGTAGCCTGAAATTGAAAGAAGACTGTGCCATTGCAGAAATAGTTCACACCTATGCTCTGTTCTTCTTTCCAGCCACTGCTCCCTTCTGTAAATCACTTCGTTCCTCTTCTGCTATGACTTCTCATTCTGTCTACAAATGTGCAAGAGGAAAAGCCATTTACTGTAATCAGCTTATCTTGCTTAGCCTTTAAGAATGTTAATTTTGCAATATTAAATGTGAATATTATACTAGGATCATTCTTAATGGTGACCTTTCACCTGCTTGAGTAAGGCAGATATCACAAAAGCTTCAGAGCAGCCCTGTAGCACAGAGATGATGGCTTCTAATGGGGATTATACATGAGCTAATACATTTTTTGTTATATCTGAGTTCTCCAAGAGCATCCTTCACAACATATTCAACAATTTGCAGCCCAGTGTGATCCTTATGTCTTTCAGCTTGAATTATGCACTCATAATATACTTTCCATCACAGAGACATCAGATGCCTTTTTTTTTTTTACTAAAGAAAAAGTATATTAATTTTTACATTTTCACTTTGAGTCTAGGTGTAGTTATGTGTATACTGAATTTATGCAGACCTGGTACATGCTCTGTAATAAACTCTGGATTTAGGCCTTTTATTTCCAGGAATCAAATCTTTGTCATTTTGGTCAGTTGCTTTAATTTATACTTATGCTTGACCCTCTCCTTTTCCCACTCAGGTGTGAGCTCTGGATGCTAGCTTATAACATGCTTTGGTGTCTTTGTTGTCTTGCCACCTCCTGTGTGTTTGGCTACACAGTAGTACACTCTCAGGAGGAGGTATCAAGACTCTTAAGACTCTTCCATGGCCTGGTAGGCAGAGCAGTTTCCTAGGATTAAGATGTGGGCTTGAACCTTAGTCTCTAACTTCCTTGGTGAGTGCTTCATCCATAGGGCTATTCTGTAAGTATCTCTTTCAAGTGTTTGTGCTCAGGGTGGAAGGAAAGTGATGCCTGGGAGTTTGAGATGGGAAGATCTCCATTCTCCCTGATCCCCCACTTCACTTAAAACTCCCATCTGGTTTGTGTACTAGAGTGCAGATGCAGAGCACAGTTGTCAAACTCTGGATGTGGGGGAGCATTTTGCCTTGTGCTTTTGTCTTTATCCTTGAGGTTTTGCTCCTTAGAGTCAAATGGAAGTTTGATTCTACAAAAATACCCGATTGAAAAATGTGATGGAAGGAAGATGGAGGGGAGAGATGAAGCTTTAAAAACCCTGTTATATTCCTGTTTATTCAGAGAAAGGCAGGTATGTAGTCAAGATATAGAAAACATGATCTCCGTGCAGTTAGCACAGACATGGCCTCTAAAACACAATGTTCAGGAATAATTTCTAAGTTCAATGTCAGTTGGAGGGAATATTTGTTTAGACAAGCTGTGCATTTAAACCAATATAGATTAAACTTTTCCTCATGTATATTCTATTACTGAAGAAATTTCGGAGAAGGAGAGCAGGGATGTGTGAAGTATGGTGAACCATGAAGTGTCTTGGGATTTCAGTAATTTATGATGAAAACAAATGTGATTGATGGATTTACATGCCAGCTGTAAGTAGGACCCTAAAGCCCCTGCTGTTATTTGCTTGGAGACAGCCAGCTACAATGCACCTTGATCACATCTTGATAGCATGTGGCCACGAGTGAAGAAAACAGAAGGCTTCTTTTTTCCTTTTAAACAGCCTCCATTTAGTCACAAATTTGTGCCTGGAACAGCTTTCATGTAAATCATTTTGCTATTTATTTCAGTTCAGGTTGGTTAATAAGTTTACTTTTTACTGATTTAAAGGGCACAATTGACATTTTAGCTTCAAAAATACGAGAAGCATGTTAAGTGCTTGTTTCTTATTTCCATTAGCCCACAGGAACAATATAGGGATCCTGATGCTTTTTAGTGTGGTCAGTGTTTAGTGTGGAACACTTCCAGCAGTCTATGTACTCTGGGCTCTCTACTGAGGAAGTGTATATAGGATGAGTTATTCTGTACATCTAATTCTAATAAAATCAATGGACCTCTATAGATTTACAGTAGTTAGTTAGATTTGTCTGACTTGCTGCTGGCAGTCACATCTGCCTGTCTTCCAAAAGAGCAGATTAAACATTTCCTGGAGTCCAGCAGGTTTCTGCCGAACAGTGGAGTGGCAAAGATGCTTCAAGGAAAAAAAAAATTTAATTTTCTCCCTTCAGCACCTTCAAATCAAAAGAATAAATTTCCCTTCCCCATAAAGGAAAACAAAAGTCCTCTTGATTGCTACTACTTCAGCTGCTGC
Organism: Corythornis vintsioides; assembly: GCA_025447755.1. Taxonomy (NCBI): domain Eukaryota; kingdom Metazoa; phylum Chordata; class Aves; order Coraciiformes; family Alcedinidae; genus Corythornis; species Corythornis vintsioides. The sequence goes on from JAOEGS010022827.1 coordinate 42,752, forward strand.
AGACTTTGAGTTGTAAAAGTTGGAGCTTTCAAGTTTTGCTCTCCAGTTTCTGATGCAGTTTGCTTAATGTCACCAAGAGCTAGTGTTTTCTTCTTGGGAAGAAAATTAATTAGATGGAGTAGTGTATTTTGGTTTTTGGTTGATTTGTTGGGTTTTTTTCTGAAGAAAAATTGAGAAATGGCATCCTTGGCTGGGGACCTCCAAATTATATTGGGGGACTGTCAAAGCAGCACCTGTGTCTTCAGCCCTGTTCCCACTCCAACAGCAGGCACCACTAGGAGCTGCAGCGGTCATTGTGGTCATCCTAGCACTTGCTGTGTGATCACCAGCTCTTGCAGGGCTGGCTTCTAGAGGCTTTCCTACACCTACCTTAAAGTAGATGAGTTGTGTGAGGAAAGAGGCTCCTTTTATCTTGTTTCCTTTTGTACACTACTATGAAGCCATTCTATAAGCTTACAATCTTAACGTGCCATTTTCCCTCTATAGGACCCCACTTGGTATAGTGTGTAGGGGTGACCAAGCAATATAGCCCAGTGTGATTTGCAGGAGCAGCTGTAAAACTCATGTGTCCTGTCTCTGAACCTAAATCATGGTCTTCTGTGCCTTCATCTGGGTTTTGGGGTTTTTTTCCATGTTGTGTACAGGAGTCAGCTATAAATCAGCAAGAACTATGGAAGCCAAAAGTGCTATGCTGATTTACAGATAACTGAGTTCCCAGGGCAAACTGGAAAGTAAATAGACCATTGGCACCTCCCAGCAAATTTTGGCAAGTGTGATAAGCAGTTTCCAAGCACTACAACTCTGATATTGTACTATCAAAGCTAATTTTGTTGTATGCAGTTAGTACATATACAAGTAGTATACACACTTTGTCACAAAATTAATATATACATGAAATTATTCCCGTCATTATAAAATAATTTGCTGTATACCTGAAGATCTCTAATCTGACATACAGTTCATACAGGAATTGATTATGTTTCATGGTAAGGATACAAACATACAGTAAGCCTTACAACTGCTGCCTCTGTTACTTTCCTTGTTTCCTTTGAAGATTCTCGTGTTTATTTGAGCTTCAAATCTCTCTGAGATGATACTGAACTTACTCTGAAACATTTGTGATATCATATTAGGATTTCAGGATTTAGTTTAACAGATCTGAGGGTTAGATAAGAGATGGAAAAGTAATCTTGCCATGGATTTGATGTTTGACCTTTGATTTTTCTGTGCCTTAGTATTGCAAAATATGACATGGAACATTGTCCACAGATGTGCAGTGGCTCTGTAAAATTGTGACAAAGCTGAAGGATCATTATCTAAGTATGATTTTAGAAATGTATTTATTAATACCTTTGTTTATTTGCTCTAACTTTCTGAATTGTAGTTTTCTGAAATAATATATAAAATTGGTTTTAATGGCTTCAGGTGGTTTTGGGTTTTTTTTTGAGGGGGGTTTAATTTGTAATAAGTTTTATTCATTATAAATAATGGGTAGCATGCCAGTCCTCTTTCTATCCAGAAATGTCTCTTTTCTAGAAAGCATTTTACTGCAGAGATGCTATGCAAACTAAGAAAGATTAATTATAATGATGGTGGAGCATAATTGCTAGAGGCTCTGGATCTGATGGTTTCAAATTGATATTTAGGGCATACCAGTAGATCAACAGATGTGGATCTAAATGAGTGACTTGGAGCATAAGGAAAGTACAGTGGGCTCTGATTAATAATGGGCTTTTAATTAATGGGTATTTCAGACAAACCTGTTGTTATTATTGTGTGTCTAGCTGGATTTAGCTGATTTACAGTCTCAGACTCTTCCTGCCAGGTCACGCCTTTTTAAGAAGAAACTTAGATGAATATTTGTCTTTTGCTGTTCACTCTTTAAAGATCTGCCTGGATTGTGGCTTCCCTCAAGCCAAGAGGCACGAGATGTTCGAGGAATCAGGACACAGACTTGGTCTGGGATGTGGTTTTATGTGGCCAGATGGGTCTGGTTCCAAAGTTTACAGCTCATCTGTGTAGAAAATGCCTGTGTGGTGTTGGAAACCCGTGTCTGGATTATTTAACACTCTGAGAGTGACTGTAATGAAGCTCAAAAAGCAGGAATGCAATCCAGCCAAATGTAGCGATGCTTGGAGAACACACATGGCTTAAAACTGTGTAGAGTAGTAAAGTTTCTGTCCTGCTTCTGGGAGGATAGGGCTGTGTTGCAGTCCCTGCCATCCATGAACTGGTGTCCCTTTTCTGAAAAGCACATTTACACAGAAGCATTCCGTGCCTAGAGACGTGCTCCCAGTCCAGCCCAGGCTCTGGGGGTACAGCTGCAGCACCCTGCAGTCCTGCTCTGACTGTGACTGGCCAGCCATGTCCTGCTGGCAGGGCAGGGTGCTGCAGCCCCTTAGCTGGCTGCCATTTGAGTTCCCTAAATATGAAAGTAAAATTATAGAAGCCATATATTTAGTGTATAAAATTGGGGAAGTGTAACTTACTGCAGTAGGTCTGGCTCCTCATGTATGTCTCACATTTGTGCCTGTCTCTAGTCACAACATTATATGTTTATAGAGTACATTATTTATCCACAGATTGTTTTCAATATAAATATTTCTTTGTTTCCTATTCAGCTCCACTGTTGTTTGTGGTCGACTGTTCTTTGTGATGCCACTTGACCAAAAAAGTTTTGTTCACTGTACAGCCTCATGTGGAATAGATGACTGGGCCACATCCATAAAAAGTTAGCTGATGTTTTTGTGGGACTGCTAATGTGAAGAGAGGGTTTGTACAGTAATTTGAAGTAGGAGCAACAGCAGTGAGGTTCTGTCTCCAGCATGGATGGTATTTAGCTCCTGCTAAGTTAATAGCCTGTCTGTCTAAGGGACTCGAGCAATTTCTTTTTGTTCCTATTGTTTTTCCCTTCTGTGTCATTTCTCTTCCTCTCATTAAGTCCCAGAGCTAAATTAAGAATTAACTATCATGTCATTCACGTTTCCTTGTCAGAGTCCCCATTTTAGTGTGCTCCTTTGTCTCCTCAGAGAAAGGTGGATAGTTGTCATGCTTGTGGGTCCTTGTGTAGCATTGACTTCTCCTTTCTGTTTAATTCTTCCTAGTGTTGAAGATAGATTTATTTTTTTTTAATGTTGGCAGCATTTAGCTCTCCTACCAGTGTCTGTTGTGCCTAAATTTTTTAAAGTTGAATGTTCATGTGCAGTTGCTGGAGGTTAGAGTGAGTGCTGCATCTGCATCCTTTGGCTTCCCCTGCTCTCTTTTCTCTGCTTCCTCTTGGTCTCACTCTGTATCTTCTGGCTCTCATTTGTATTCCAGAGTTGGCAAACACAGGAGAAGTAGCTGTTTAGTGAGGTGGTTAATGCCATAAAAAGGACAAAGATCCTGGTGCATAGGAGGAGGAAAGGGTTTAAAACTGCCCTTCCCTGGGAAAGGCAACTGCTGTAAGAAGATGCGTGTTGTATGTTTGTTCCTTCCTCTGTGACATTGGCAGATTGAGCTTGTCCTTGAGGCCAGCTCTGCACCTTTTCTTTTCAAACATTTTCCTGTCATTGCTGGAATAAATTTCATGGACCAAACAGCAGGTATCAGCCCTCCAGTCCTTCTGAAACCTCGCTTAGCTTTTCATATGCAGCATCTCTGTAGGATTTCTCCAGTTCTGGCATTGAACTGATGTTTTTTTATGAGTGCTCTCATCACAGATGGATCCTCTGAAGGAATGTGCTTCTTGTGACTTAAGATTATTGCTCTTGAGTATCAGGTGCTACTTCAATATACATAGGAAGGATTGCTCTTTGGTTTCTCATTTACATGTAGTTCATTCTGGGTGAAGTTACTTTATCCCACATTAAAACTGTTCAGTGCAATTGATGTGCAGATTTCAGCCATCTGTGTCCCTGACAACAGCACACTGGTGTATCTTCCCTTGGATCGACAGTGTCTTGAGGGCAAGAGAAAATTATGTTTATCACATAAGCTAAACAGCCTTTGAAGCAATGGTTCAGAAAGTACTGGAGGAAAAAGAAGGAAGCCCCAAATGTAGTACATTGAAGGCATTATGGGCATTCAGAAAGCAGTTGCTATCCTGCCCCTTCACACTTTCATAATTATGGTGTTTGGTATGTCTTCTCTGTAAAATTAAATGCCTACCAGGAAAAGAACAGAGAAAAATCACAAATGTAAACATACCTTCATCTCTGCTTTCTGGCTGCCTGCTGTGCTGGGGGAGAAGTCAGGGAAACAGCGTATTAAAACAAATTGGTAATTCTTACACCAGAGGCCTACTTTATACACCAAGTTTTAGCAATTCCTAATCTGGAATTTAAAATATGTCAACCTTTGAAATACCTTGCAAGTAACCACACAAAAAAAGAAACATTCTTGTGATGTGAGATAGTGTATTTTACCTATGTTGACTGCTTCAGTCAGGTATGTTTTAAACCACTTTTTCTTTTAAAATGTGTGTTTCATTGATGGAATTTGTTACATGAGAGATCAGGGCTAAACATATGGAGTTATGCCTTGCATGGGCCTGTGAGTGTATATGCATGTGTACTCCTTTGGGCTTTGAGATAGCAGGATAATACATTGCCTTCCTCTGATTTAGGTGATCTTTTTTATTTTGAATATGATAGATGTATTTTCCATCAATATTTGATTTTTCACTGTGATGTGTTGCCACAATTTTCCTTAACAATAATGTATGGATGCAGATTTCTGTCTTGGTGGGTTGCTCTACGTGCAGAGATGCTTCCTAATGTTGCTGTGCTTTTTAATCCACCTGCTCTGACAGGGAAACTTCACATTCCTTTTATCTGTCAGAATGAAATCTTCTCTGAAGAGCTCCTGGATTTCAAATTTAGAAGTAAAAATAAAAGCAAAAATCAAGTGGGGGTAGTAATCCAAACCCTTTCTAGCTAGGATTATCGATTGCCCAGTCAAGTATTGGATAAGGTGATTGGACTTTTCATGTCAGTGAGATGGCATTGCCAAAGCCTTTGATACCAAAGCAATTCATTTTAAGTACCAGAACTGAAATAGGTGAAGGAATTTCCCTAAATGATATTCTGCCTCTGGTTATTCTGGCCTCCAATTCTCATTTCAGATGTATTGTTGTGCTAGCACAGCCACGTGAGAGCATACTTGCATTCCTCAGGAATGGTGTGCATCACTTGTTTTGAAAGTGAAAAGCACTCCAGTGCTTTCAAGTGTATTGTAAACATCAGAAAGCTGGAACCATTTAATTTCATTCCTTCAGGATTGCTGGAAGAGTAAATATTAAACAAATGATAGTATTGGGTGTTATTTTATGCCAAATTGCTATAATACCATAATAAATTAAGTCTGTGGATACTAAATCCAGTCATGTGCAGTCTGAATGCTCTTTCTAAATACCCTTATAAGGATTCATTTTTAACCACCTTGGAAATAGTGTCAGTATCCAAAGAGACTCTAAGTACCTAGATTCTGAAATCACTTCAGCTGGTTGCAGTTTTTCTTCTTGAGATGGCATGCCTCCTTCAGCTAGGAAAACCTCCTTCCCACCCGTTCCTTTTTAATGCTATTGTTGGTCTCTGGTTTGAGTATGGAGGATATTCTTCTGGGGGAGAGGGACTAAGTCAGGCTTGCACTCAGCAAGTTTATCATGCTTTATATACTTCTATCCTTTGGTTGTGCTTACCATACCAAATTAAACATTTTGTTCACCTAATCAACACGTGCTCTTGTAAATAAACCTTACTATGAAGTGATGTTCTAGAAACAGAAGGGTTTGGATAGTAGAAGCTATGATTTGTGCAGTTTTGAAGCTGCATAATCCTGCCTTGCATCTAACATTTGTTACTGCTGGGACAACACTGCTCTGTCAAGGATGTATCTGCAGCCACCATCAGGAATACCACATGCACAGTGCAGGTTAGTTCTCATTGGGTTTTGAACACCCCATGCTGAAGGCTGAACGTCCTTCTTTCTCTCTAGTTTTTAAAGAAGCTGAGGCCACTCAGCATCTCACTGCCTGAGGCATTGCATTCCCCTCCAGTGCTGGAAAACGTCAGAAGCGTGGGGGGTTCAGGCTGTAAACATCTCAAAAAGCTTCGTACTCCTGTCTCATTTCTCTTTTACATTGATTTCTTATTGAAGTGATAAAAATAGCAGAAACAGCCACTTTTTACATCTGTTGGTATCCTCCACTCCCAGCACTGGGTTTGGACAATAGAACTGTGCTTGCAAATATTATAAAAGTAAAAACTAATGCTGAAGCAGACTTAGAAGGATTTTGTTACACTCTTTTCCTGAATGTGACTAGCTTGTGTTGAATTTGATAAGATTTCCTCTTTGGGGTTACATCCCACACACAACTGTTAAACAGTATTTTATAATCTTATTGTTGAGGCCTTTTATAGGTAGCTAATTTAAATTAAATTCAACTTTGAAAAGTTTCAGTATCAATTCCGTCACCTGTCTTGGCTGGAGAAGGCAGAAGGCAATCATCCAGGGATAATTTTAAGTAGGAAAAATCTGAATGTTTACAGTGTTCCATCTTCCCTGTTCCTCTGCAGATACAATAAAAATTGGCAGTATAGCAATACAATGGAAGTGAGGAAGAGGGAAAGTCTTGCCTGCTGACCACGGAGGGGGCAAGGCAGTATGAGGAGCAGCTCAGGCTCCCAGACAAGGTGGTCCACCTGACTGCACACCCACCTCTGAAGACCCATCTGACAGGTCTGGCATATTTCTGGTGTATTTTTGCTCCAGAAGGGTTCTTCCCTAAGAAGTACCCTAGATTAAAACAAGCTTCTGTGAAAAAGGCTGTTACTAGACCATGTTATGAGGTGTAAGGAGCCTTGGTCTTTCTGTCCCACCTGTACTGTAAATTTCCAGCACTTTTCTTCTTCTTTACTTTTCTGTATGTTTCCCTTAGCTGTTATGGCGCCCCCTTCCCACACAAAGACCCCCAGCAGAAACTGTAAGCTCTAGGAGATTTACTTTTATCACATTTCTGCTTAAGACATTCGACAGTGTGATTTATTATTTAATGCTAAAAACTACTTCAGGAAATGCTAAATTCTTGCAAAGTGCTACTCCAAGCACAGTTATACCATGTACCACCTTCCCTTTCTCTGTATTTTCTTTGGACTGGCGTTTCTTAAAACATTGTGAAATTGTTCTGGGTATCCCGAGAATAACTGGCTATTACAGTTATTAATAGCTGACTGAATATTTATTCAGCCTGCTGATGTGTATCAGGCCATAATGTCAGAATTATACTGACTGGGATTGCCTTTTCACTTATTTTGGTGTTTTACCTCATTTTTTTTCATCTTCTGTAGTCTGGGGTTTTTTTCTTTCCCTTTCACCAGTCAACATTTTTTCACCCCTGCTCCTCCCATTCCTCTGGATAAACCAGCATTGTCTAAGCAGCTAATGATTAGGAAACAAGTTACCTTCGACTCTGGGAGCTCTTTGTACATCAGAAGTGATCAGCACCATTCAGATTCTATTGTTTTCACTGTTTGTTTGTGCTGGCTTCCAGAGACCAAAGGGCTCTCTCTCCAGTGCATGTTTTGTGTCTTGGACAAGTAGTCAAGTGTCCTCTAACAGTTTCTTACTGTGCACCCTTAGCTGCTTCTCCCGCACATGTCAGAGAGTCTCTTTGATCATCCAAAGCACAGGTTCAAGTGGCTGAAAACTTTCTTTGCCTTTGCAGTCTGGGGCATTACAGCAAAATGAAACATCACTTTTTTTTTTTTTTTTTTTTCAAGGCAGAAGTAGAAAGTCCATCTCCCTCGCAGGATCTGACAGGTTATGTTTGCATGGGTCTGTTTTCCTCTGCAATCAACCGCTTTCTAAACCTGAGATACCAAGTGTAAATGAATGCAGCTTCTCCAGCTTTGACAGACACGTAGCAAATGAGAGGACCAAGCAGGCAGGCAGTGCTCCAGCCTTTGCTGTTGTTAGGGCTGCTGCTGGGTTTGAGTGCCTTTAACTTTGCCATCTCCTCCCAAGCATGCCCGTTTGTCCCAGCTAATATTCTGTCATCGTTTCCTATTGTGTATTTGCCTGGGGTTTTTTAACCATTCTGTCACGACTTTCAGCTTTCTTTTTGAAAATATTTTGGTACTGGCTTAAGATGACAGTGAACAGATTTTAAGGGAAGCATGATTTGTAACCATGCTTCTGTAAAATCTCTAGAGTGATTCCTGACACCCAGTCACAAAACCACGTCCATTTTCTCACTTCAATTGTCATTTTAAACAACATCAACTTCCATGGAACAATTTCAGTGGAAAGCTGTCCCCAGACTAACTCGTGTGGGTGCATTGTCTGTTTAGGGAAAAAGCCCTTTGCCCTCCACAAGGTCCTGTGAGACCAGTATTCGTTACTCAAATATGGGTAGAGCTTGAAATAAATAATTTGTCTTTCACCTGACATGCAAGAGATTGTCAGGGAAAAACTTGTACAGCACAAATCATGTCCTTTTCAGCCTCAGAAGTGTTATGACAAACTGAAAGAGACCTTCGTAAAAATGGCAGAATAAGTCCCTGTAAATAACAAACAAAAAAAATACACACACAAAAAAAACCCCAAGCAACAAAAACCATAGATTTTTATATTTAAAAATAGAATCTCACTGCTAAAATATTGCATTATTTTAATATATTGTCTAAACTTGAAAAGCCTTTAGTTAATTTACATTTATGTTGTCTATTATTGGAAATTTTTCCTTTTTTTAAACATGGTTTGTAAAAGGAAAATAAACGAAAACAATAAAAAGTAATGTCTACTAAAACCCCTTGCTGTTTTTTTTGTATAGCCTTTCTTGCTCCTATGAAGAGCCACCATTTTCACATAGTGATACGATGTTGGCATATCTGCAAATGATACCTGCAGAAAAAGCCCTGTATTTAAAAATACAGTACCCAATTTTGCAGTTCCTGATGCAACCACTCACTAAATAGGCCTGACAGTTTTACTCATGGGTTAGACTTCAGTCAACATTGAGCCCTTGGATAATACAGCATTGTCTTTTTCTGAATCTTTTCCAAACTGGTGCTATTTTATTTCATAAATTTCCCTCACAGCTTGGGCAGCTGAATATGGCCAGTAGTATCTGTGTTATTACAATGTAAAAGCTTCTTTAGCTTGATATTGTAGAGAACCTAGAGGTTTTAATGCATTAATTTCATTAAACATGATAGTTTACTACTTTGTTTATATCTTTTAATAACAGTGCTGTAATACTTGTGCTAGAAATACTTTATGAACACCTCAGGTGATTGCTTTGTGCCCCTTCTCTCCAGGTGCAGGGTGGTATATTTTAATGGAAAGTCTTAAGACTTTCTATGCTCTGTGTTTTTCACTCTTGCAACACTTTGTGCTGCATGCACTTGCTCGAAGGTTTCAATAGTGATCTCATCAATCATGAAAAGAAAGAAGATTACTGGATCTAAAATCAAGAGTAATTTTTTTTCTTCATCTTGGCAAAAACATTTAATCTTATCCAGCAAAGCTCTGCATTTTGGAGTGCCACATTGCATTAACATGTGATGAAGAATGCAGGCTAATTTCTAGAAAGTATGTACTATAAGATATATTGAAACTAGATCTCATTTCAGGTATAGAATGAGCAGTGGAGATGAAATAGGAGAAGAACATCAGTATTTTAAGTGGGTGCAGGTGTATGTATCTCTGTTCAAACTTGTGTCTCTGTGCATATCATCCTGTGGGGCTCTGTCACCCACCAGTAACACCAGTCAGTGATGTGTGCAGTGCTCTGCGTTGGTTTGTGGCCACAGCTGCCTTGCCTCCTACCTCTTCCTTTCCTTTTACAGAGTAGCTCTGTATCTATCCTCACAAATATTTCAAAAGTGACTGAAAGGGCTCAGTAGCCTCTCAGTTTTCTTAGAGAAACTTTTTAGGTCTGAATCAATTCCTGTGTAATAATAATTTTAGCAAGTAACACCTGCAGTCCAGGGATCAAAACTGGTGAAAGTACTGCTGGAGTTCACAAAACAATACTTTCAGAGTGAGCAAATATTGCTGTAATTGCTTTACAGAACAAGCTAAAATAGAGGTAACTGAAGTGGTTTTCTTGGAGTTAGCACAAAAGAAGCTTGTGGACATGGATGGAAACGTACCACATCTCTCTTTTCTTTAGGTACATATCGCATCTGCAGTTATAAATTAAAGACATTTCCACCTGACCTGCTGGCATGATATATGTTTTACTAAAATTTAAACCTAGTTAGTTCATTTTTCTGAACAAACAAGTGTTACATAAAGTTTAAACTTGGATGGAGTCTCGATTCTAGCTACTGAAATCATATGAGGAAACAATCCATTTCAGTGGCAGGAAAAAAATGACCCCTTAACACTTAAAATCAGCCCAGTTAGCCTGGGAAGCATCCCCTTGCCATAAGGATGTTAGATTCTAGCTGGTACAGCACCTCTGAGCCTCTTTCTGTCCAGTGCCACCCTCAGCTATGAACTTGCTGAGCTTTCTCCTCAGCGTCTGCATCTCAGCCATGCCTGTCTCTTCCATCTTCCATTCTGATCTAATTGGTTCTTTCACTCCCTATCTTTCTGCCTTTTCCTTTGTTTTCTCCTACTTAACATTCCCTCCTCCTAACTGCACATTTGCACCAGAAAGGAGAAGTGTAAAGCTATTGTGATATTTGAGGTCAATGTATAGCTTCACTGGAGAATCTTCCAGAAGTTACTCTTTGCATCTCCTTTTTCATCTCTGTGTCAAGTAGCTGGTGGATTTTATTGCAATGGTCATAATAGATAATATCTTCTATTAGCCGTTGTTTCAAAGCAAGAGATTGGATTCTTAACCTCTTAAGAGTAACCTTAAGGTTGTCTCATTTTCCAGATATGTCACTATATTGAGTTAGTATACTCTAAATAATTCAGAGTAGCTGGAAAAGCTACATTTATTTGAAAATGTTGAAGGCTGTTTTTGGGGTGCATTCTCACAAACAATAAAACCAAAACAACAAACAAACAAAAAACCTCCAAAACCAACAAAACAACAAACAAACAACAAAAGCAACCCAGTTTTTAAACACAAACTGAAATTACTCTAATGCATACTACCCTGGGTATAAGTTGAAATGAATGAGACTGAATGAGATGTGTGTGATCATTTAAAAATGCAAGGTACTTTGTTTACAGCTCAGAGACCATCCCTCAGGAAAAGCATCATTTTCCTCTTTCACAAGTGTACTATAGCATATGATTGGCTTTTCCTCCCATTATTTGTAACCAAAGACTTGGTGTGCACAACTGGAGACTGGAAGAATGTTATGTGTTCACAAGGGTTTGCTTAATGCTTAGTTATGTGAAAGCATTTGTTTTTTATCTTTTGGGTCCATTCCTAATTCTTATTTTCTCTTTTGCTCCATATGTATGCATAACACATACCATTACAACCTGAAGTTTAGCTGCTTTGTTTCTTTTTACTTCATAACCTTTTATAGGGCTTTGCAAATTAAATTTGGTAATTGAAACAGACAAGTTTCTTTTACAGAAATTATAGCCTATCTTAGAATGCATGATCTGTTTCATAGCCATTACTGTGACTAAGTGGGTTGTGTGGCAGGAGACTCAAGACTCTAGCTTAATAAATCATTGCCCGCTTGGTCAGTTTTAGGCATGAAAGAACAAAAGCATAATATAATTTCTGGTTCAAGTAAAGCATTATCAAGAAAGATTTGTGAGTTGTGTGCACCCCTCTAACCTTCTGGGAAAGAAGGCATTCTAGGACTCGCTTATCTTCCCATGAATAAATAAAACAGTCTTGCCAATTAAAAATCCTTTATTGATAACCTGCAGATTTATTTTGTGCCATAGTGTAATGTGGGTATCACAAGACAAAGTCTAATTCAATTGTGTAGATCTCCCAGTGGGAGGCAAGCAATGTGTAAAAGAGCCCTTGCTTGCTTTGAGAAGGTGAAGTATTGGAAACTGCACACAACATCCTGACCTGGCTAACCCTGCCACAGTCCCTGAAACCACATTAGTAAGGAAACAAGTGAGCACCTTACACAAATTGTAAAAAGTTCATCTTAAATTGTAAAAGTCCATCTTAGTGTTTTAGAGTTTTAAGTACAGAAGATATACACAGCATCATCAAATGGGAATCTCTTTAGAAGTTGAATTAGCATTTTGAATGCATGCAGATGAATGAGGATGGTTTAATCATAGATGAATGAAGTTCAAGTTATTTAAATGGTACTCTCTGTCTCCACTTCTAATTGTACCATATGGTGTCACCTAATAGGAGCCAAGTGCAGATGCCAGTTACATCACAGTATGATATATTATAAAGCAATCAAATTTGAAGTGAAGATTTATGATGGAGCTCTTCTTTGTTAAAATTAAGCAAACAAAAAAGCCATCTGATCTATTATGGGTTCTGAATAGGCCTCTGTTTTAAAGCTTCTGTTCCAAAGAGTTGTACACCAGCATGTGTCCTGCATCCCTAGAAAGTCTCAGAAGGGTTTAAGAGCCGAGAGAAGGATTCCAGAGGTGAGACCTACCTTTATGACTTCACCAAAATACTTTTCTCAGGTAGGAGAAAGTGGTGAGATCCTGAAGTGCGCTGAAGGGTTGCTCCCTGCTGCTGTGCTGATGATGTAGCTGGAGTGCCCATTGTCCTGTTGTTTCTGTTAAGGCTGTGTAGGGGCTTCATTTTGGGATTATCAATTTTCTCACCTCTACCCACTTGCCTATTGCTACGTGCTGAAGAAATGGAAAAGATCATTTTACCCCTTTAGTTTTTACCCTTGTGTAGCTTTTTTTGGTGTTGTGGACAGTAGGCTTAATCACATGATTGTGAATACCTTTAAGGGAATCATCTCAAAAAAAGTGGTGGAGAATCCTTTGCATACCTTCATCTTTGACTGGGTTATAGGGTATAGTTGTAGTAAACTTGGACAGACTTGAAAATTAAAGTAGGTGCCAGTAAGCTTCCTTAGCCCGTATGTGTGTATGTCATCACTAAAAATTAATCACAGAATTAATAAGACAATGGGTTTTTTCCTACATTGTCTTCTCATTATTTATATCCAGAATTTTCATCTGTATTTCATCCAGTCACAGTAATTGCTTAGAAGCTGCTAAGCTGTCATTACTTTAATTTTCCAAGTGCCAGTTCTTACCCCAGGCAACGCTACGGGCCTGGGGAGGAGCAGCTGGAAAGTTGCTAGGCCGAAAGGGACCTTGGGGCGCTGACTGACAAGCAGCTGAACGTGAGCCAGCAGTGTGGCCAGGTGGCCAAGAAAGCCAGTGGCATCCTGGCCTGGATTAGTGTGGCAAGCAGGTCTAGGGCAGTGACCATCCCCCTCTACTTGGCATTAGTAAGACTTGAGTACTGTGTTCAGTTTTGGGCACCTCAGCACAAGAGGGATGCTGTGGTGCTGGAGCGGGTGCAGGGGAGGCAAGAGGCTGGTGAAGGGCCTGGAGAACAGGCCTCACGAAGAGCAGCTGAGGGAACTGGGGCTGTTGAGTCTCAGGAAGAGAAGACTGAGGGGAGACCTCATCACTCTCTACAACTACCTGAAAGGACAGTGTAGAGAGGAGGTGCTGGTCTCTTCTCTCAAGTAAACCATGACAGGACAAGGGGGAATGGCCTAATGCTGCATCAGGGGAGGATTAGGCTGGACATTGAAAAAAAAAAAAAAAATTTCTGAGTTGTCCAGCATTGGAACAGGCTGCCCAGGGAGGTGTTTGAGTTGCCATCCTTTGTCGTGTTTTAGAGTTGTAAGATGAGGTCCTCAGGGATGTGTCTTAGGGGTGATTGGAGTTAAAGGTTGGACTAGATGATCTTGTAGGTCTTTTCAAACCAAAGTGGTTCTGTGTGATTCCGATTCTGCTTTGTTACAGGACAGGTAGTGAAATTCACTAGTTCTTACTTCACTTTTTTTTATGGTGGAAAAAACAGCATAGCTGTGTTTATTTCCTCTTTAATATCTCTGAGTGATTACTTAAAGCCTTTAGGAATACTGGGAGTAATAGCAAAGCATTGGTAGTTGTTTCTGTGGTCAGAGGGGAAGGCATTATAGATGATGGTCAATTGTCTGAGTTTGTCTAAAACTCAGAACAGCATAGTAACAATCCTGGTTTAAGAAATATCCCACTGGAACACCAGGAGGACATCAGCACCCGTTTGCAAACAGAAGGATTCAAACAGTAATTTCTGCCATTGCCTGTTAGAGAAGCTTCAAAATAACAGTCAGCAGGAATGATCTGCAGGTGAAGAAACTGCAACACATGTGCATTCTGACTGTCATTTGACCTGTGTGCAAGCATGTAAATCTCCTATTATTCCCAAACTGAATAATCCTTGGATAAAACCAAAGCCATCAAGCGGAAATAATAGTCAGAAGTATGTAGCACTGACAGTACACAGAGCTCACTCTTCTCTGGCTTTTGTTGCACGGCTTGCTGAGCGAGGAGTGAAATAAAACAGTTGCATTAGAGTGTGTGAATCTTCAAGTACAACAGAATGATCTGTCCAGACTAAAAATCCAGGAAAAGATGAAACAGGAGGAAGATTAGGGTTGATGTACAGGGCCAGAGACAATGCAGCGACGACTCCTTTTCTCCTATGAGAAGTGTATGGGTTTGATCAGATGGGTCAAGCTCTGAACTGGAGGATTCCTTGTTCCTCCTCACGTCTGCCTTTGGAGACCAGGATATTCACAAAGCTATTTTGTTACAAAAGTAAAGAAGTGCTCTGGCAAACTCATGCCATACGTGACATGAAGCAGATCCTCCCAAGTGGAACAGAGCATACATTTTCCTTTCAGATTTTACCCAAAAAGAATTTTCATTGTTCCTAAATAATTTAATCCAGGTTCCCTCCTCTCTCTGGCATGTTATTTACTGAGAAGTTAGATATATAAACTCATTTGTCTACTTTCTTTTGCTGTTGAAGAGTTTTAGGGAAATGATTTGAGAAAGTTAAGCAAAATTATTGTTCAAATTTTGGTCTGCCTCCTGAGACAATCCTGTTTGGCCAAATTCTTATAATGATTTTTCTGATATTTCTATTTGAGGGGAGAATTTACTGTTGTGTTTTTGTTCCCTGGCTTCTCCAGGCTCCTTATTCAGTTAATGTAGAGAGAGAAGATTTTCCAGAAGGAAAATTCAAAGAACCTAAATGATTCTGCTCTTCTAAGTCATCCTCTCCAGAGACTGTTGTCTTCCATTGATTATAGGCAGTGTGTAAAACTTGTATTGAAAAAAAACCCCATGCCTTTTTCCTGGTAAAAAATTGCTTATCTGATGCAGTTTTAGGTTTGCTCTCTTATAAGTTGATTTAACTGCAACTTTTCAGCTCTAGATGGGGATATCTGTGCAAATGAGTCTAAATAGTCTGGGAAAAAAAAAAGCCAGGGAGTTCTTTTATTTGGTGGTGATGTGATGAGTCTTTGAAGAAGCCCCCATGCCTTATTGCAGTAAGGAAACAGGGGGACAGCTGTATCTCATGAGAAGCCAAGGAGCCCCAGCTCCACAGGTGGTTTTTTTTGTGTCTGTGGGGTTGTAGCTGTGCTTGTGGATGAAAGAAGGCCTGCTGCCTGAAGCAGGTCCTGCTTAAAGGGCATTTGCATGACAGGTAAGTTGTACCTAATGGTCCTGCTGAAGACACTAACACCCCAAGAGTAAAAGTTTCAAGATGTGTCTTTAAGAGGAGAAAATAACATCTTTTAAATGATGTTATTTTCAACAAAAAGGGAGCTGCCAGATTCATGTTAGCAGATTCTGGTTAAACCAATCAGAGCTGATTTTCAAGGCAACTGGAGCAGATACCAAAGTGTCACTGCAATCACACTGCCTCCCAAAGTATAACCATTGCACAGTAGGCAGAATTGTGGTTTGTGAGCCTCTTGGAAAACTCCTTGGCTTGCAGCTGGAGAGAGTTCAGGCAAATTGTGATTGTATGTGCCCCAGCTTCCCAGGCAGCCTCCTATGGAAGATGTGTTTCAGCTGCCTGGATGCTGTGCTTGCTGTACCCAGCTGGGAAACCCAGGCAGCCTCCTATGGAAGATGTGTTTCAGCTGCCTGGATGCTGTGCTTGCTGTACCCAGCTAGGAAAACAGAGTCCCCGTGCCAGCAAAACCTGTATAACCAGCCTTGTTCTGACTGACTTAAAAAATCTCTGGTAAAGTCATTTTCCTCTCATCACCCTGATGCTGTCACACCCACGCCCTAATTGGAGCACCTTACCATCATCCATTGTGTCATCTTTATCACCACAGTGATCCTCCATCTGGGCTTTCAACACTTTGCAGCCAGCCCATTCCACAGGCACTGCTCTGTCCTCTCCCTCTGTTTCCTGTCTGCATCCGCAGCTTAAACATTTCTGCCTTCTCTCACCAAACTTGAAGCAACTTCTTACAACATTTTAAGGTAGAGGCAACAAATTCTGAAAGAAGGGTATACTCAGACTCCCTTCATAAAGAAGATTCAAGATTTAATCTGAGTATTTTGGGGAAGATCCATGAGTTTTGGGTTAGTCAGGGAAGTTTTACAGTCAATAGTGAATGTTTTAGTGGAATCTCATTGATGAGCATCTTACCTCACTCAAAATTCAAGCTTTCTCCTATGCATATGCCTGCTATTTTTCTGCTGTTTACAACCACAAAGTATTGAAATCGATGATGTTTGGTTTTGTAGAGGACAAGTTGTTTCCAAATTTGAAGTGACGCTTTAAAATCCATTGATAGAAACTTTGTTTTTGGGCAGAGATGACAAGAGAATGATGCTCCAAGTACATTTTCTTCTGATAGATTCACACTGGACTTTTTTCTTTTTTTCTTGACAGATATTATGATTACTTCCTATTTATCTTCCTTATCTTCCAGATCATTTTAGTTTCAAAGCTGCCCACGGATCCTTTCTCTACTGCACAACTAGAACATTTAAATTGACTCTGGCATGCTCATCAACAGAACAGAGTGAGTGATGAGGTCTGTGTCTCTGCACTACCATAAACTGTTAGAGAACTCTGCAAGATTCGTTAATTTTTCAAGGAAAGTTTCTCACTATTTGTCTGGTTTTGGTCTATATCTGAGTCATGGATAAGCGTGTTTTATTTTCTTTAAACAGATGTTTAATCTGTCACATATAATGCCAATCAGATTAGGTAATTCCAGGTGATATTGTCAGTTTGTTCTGTCTATCTTTACAGGAGAGGCAACTCTTACTGAAGCAGTGCAGGAAATTCATTTGTCTTCTGTTCATTGTCATGCTTGGCTGTCATAGAAAATAATTTCTCACAATGCCATATGTGCTACAACCATTATTCTACTCTATGCTATATCACATTTTTTGTTGACTGATGCTTGGTTTTTGCATTTTAGATCAAGAGGAGCAATTAATACAACATGTTCTGAAGGTGTTTATCAAACCCACAGCTCTTGCCACACTACATCACAAAGAAGTTAAACACTGGTGCTGTGCCAGCTGAGGGGGCATTGCTTTTTCATGCAGGTATTTCAGGGGTAGTTTATTCATTTTAGGAGACAAAGGAGGTATGTAAAGTGTGAAACAAGTTAGTGCTGTCTATGTATTACATAAGGTAAACCCAATTCTTTGGAAAGTATGTTAGGAAGAGATGGATCACCTGCAATGTGCATTGACTTGAACAGCCCATAGACTAAATTTTTAATGGCAGGACTTGACTTGCTACCTGTAGAAATGACTAGAAGATTATCTTTGTGTTAGCTTGCACAGTGCATCACAAATTATTGAGTCCTATGAAATGGCATTCAGCCAGTCAGGTTCCTGCACAGACATTCATCTCACTGGGTGACTCTTCTGTGGATGGAGACTGTTACTGTGATCCTGTGACTCTGTTAAAGTTGCAGAACCAGGCCCTAAGGAGAGAAACATTTAGCTCATGCTTCAAATGGTTGTCCCTACACCACGTGTCACCTCATCACTGGGGCATTTTGTCATCTTCAAATCACATGTTAAAAAAGCATCACTTGGTTCTTGAGAACTGCTCAAGGCATGGGTAGCCAGGTTGCTACTTTAATTTTGCTATTACAACATCAATTAAGGATAATTAGGATTGGGGGGGGAAGCCTCAGTATGGCTTCTGTTCTTGATTTTTAAGGTGTGCACTGGATAGACTTCATGTGTTCAAAGAGGAGTGTCTTTTGCTTTGGCATAGTCCTCTGATGGTGCCTGAGCAGGACAGCAGGATCCACACCACTCTAGTGCTATACCTGCTTTCCACAAACTTCTGTGCCCACACACTCATTTCTGTCCCTTGTGCATCTTTTGTACCTTGTCCACCACTTCTGTGAGGTGGCCCATTAGTGGCTGGTTTCAACCTGTTGCTAGTGCTACCTCCAGATTACCTGCACACCTTGATAGGGCTTGTCATGATGGATATCAAGGAAACCACCTTTGCTTTTGAAGCTGGAAGACCTTTCCTGGTTGCTGGAGGGTTGACCCTCCAGTTTCTTGCTGGGGAGATTGGGAGGGTGTTGCTGCTGTGTACTGAGACCTAAACTCCCTGCAGGAATTAAGCCAAAGAGAACAATGAGGAGAACCCCTCTGAAACCTGATGTGCTAGAGGGTGAGAAAAGACACCATGGTTTATATGGGGTTTTTATCTATGTGTGTGTGCCTGTACTTTTCTTGTGACTATGCTCTTTTCAAGGCACATGCTGTTGCCCCTTGTCAGAGAACTCTGTAAACAGCTAAGTCAGGCTTTGGTGTGATTCAGCACAGCCATTCCCCTGTCCCAGTGCATTACAGCAACAGCCTGTGGACAGAACATGCTCCAAGCATTCCCCAGAGGATGAACAAGGGAAAGGGATCAAGTTCTGTGATAAAACCCATCAAGACCTGGTGTTTTAGCAGCAATTTTTGCTGTGTGGTTTTGGTAGTTTGTTGGTTTTGTTTTGTTTTTAATGTATTCAAACGTCCTCTCAGCCTGCAAGCTTGCAGAGGTTTCTGGGCATTCTTGAATGGCTCAGGAAACCATATTTTTTGTTCTTTTCCCCAGACATGACCCATTTCTGTCTAGTGTGATGACTCTATTCTGCATCAGAACATAGGCTTTTGGCTGCTGAGGTGTACGTCAAACAGGACTGATAGCTTAAAGCCAAGAATAAATCCAAGAATTTATACATATGTAAGGAGCCTCTCTGCCTGGTCTGCTCAGCCCTAGCAATTTGATTACCTTTTCAAGCCTTTCTTTGCAAGAAGGAAGATCAGGTTTTTTTCTTTTTCCTTTCTACTTAAAAAATAATACTCTTTACAGCATGAAAAGCTGTCATGTATAACAAAGGGCCCATGTGCATACCATCAGTGCTGGGTAAACTTATGCCAAGAAAAAGAAATTAAGAGCTTTTTTTTATTATTTTATTTTTTTTAGAGAAAGGATTCTAACAATTTCTTTTACAAGACCTGAACTCACCATCCATATTGGCGAGTTTTATTGCCCAGTGTGGGTATCATGTTAGCAAACTGATCATGGCACATCTTTAATAAAAAAGAAAATGATATGGATTCTAGGAGAGCTTATGACTGGGTATTGCTCAGAAACAACACATGTTTAGGGCACGAACTTGGTGACATAATTCATGCTGGGGATGAACAGGAACTATCCAACTACCACAAACATAGTGTTCAAAACAACTAACACTTGCACTGCCTTCTGGCAACATCAGTATCTTGCTGTATTCCTTTCTTTATAAAGCAGCATTAAGGATGAGAAAATTCACTTTTTCAGAATTTTGAAAATAGTGAAGTTCATTTGAATTTTTTCAGATGGAAATTCCGTTCTCTGTTGTCTGGCTAAAAATAGGATGCATCATAATCAAGAATCAATGTTGCTGTAAATCTTTTTCCTGATCATTTTTTTCCCTTTTATGCATGTCTTAGTGTTGTGTTTTTACATTACCATACGTTGTCTGGAATGTTTTGATGTTCTACAAGAAAAGTTAGAATTCAGTGTGGTTAATTGGGTTTTAAAACTGCCTTTCCTGCTGCTAGCATTTTGAATCCCTTTTCAAATTGATGGGTCAGGCCTGCCCACATTACCCTCATGTCACAATGATCGTACCCTTGCAATAGAAAGGCATGTTTGTGGCAGGTGTTTTCACATGTTGCCTTTTCTTCAGGAGTCTGAAAATTGATTTTCTGACTGTGTTAGTTTTTCAACTTTCAATGAGCATGCACTGTGTTAGTTTACATTACTCAGAAGCCTTAAGGGAATTAACAAAGAGTTTGTTCAGGGCTTTGTTGGAAACTACTGTAAGGAGATAATCGTATCCCAAGAATCCAGCATTGTGTGTGTCTGCAGGGATTTCTGGATGGGAATGTTGCCTAGATGATGTCTGAGTCTGCCTTTGTCCCAAGATGGATATGTGGGTGGTTTGTTCTTAAGAGAACGAAAAAGAAAATACACCTGAACTCACTACCAGTTTGCATTATTTCTTTCAAAACCTTATTCTTTTTGCCCTTGATAGAGAAGTAATAATACAGTTTTTAGATAAACTAAATTGCCACTTTACTTGCAATAAAGGAAAAGTATATTATTAAGCACAGTTTTCCTAACTGGTCTCAGAACAATGCCCTTGCCCACAAAACCATACAGCTATGGTTCTGAAATGGGAAACTAACCCCTTTTTTTTTTTTTTTTTTTACTTCACTGAATTAACAAAACAACATTGAGAGGGTTTACTCAGGCCCAGCTTTGTAAAGGGACTTGTATTGAAATCAGAATGAAACTGTAAACCCAGTATTAGCATCTGAGTATCATGTAAAGCCATAAGTCACAATTTATACTTGAAATCTGTAGCTTCATTTGGAATTTGTAACTTTACCAGCTAAATTATTTCTGATTAGTTAACACTTCATGCATGATACATAAACTAGCAACTCACACTGTGTGTGAGACCTGCTCTCTGCATCCAGGAGAAGGGGCTAAACTGCAACATGTTTTAACTTGAACAAAAGTGTTAGTGTCATTAGCAGGTATAATTAACAGTCTTTATGATGAAACAGGTTTCAAATGTATTCTGAGCAGAAACAGTGTGTGAGTTTGTGTGCAAGAATCACCTGCAGTTGGGCTCATCTGCAACTGTTGAAAGGGCCCTGTCTTGCACTTTGTGTATTGTCCATCATTTCGGGACCTTAATGTCTTCCAAGTGGTCTTGTCACAGCCATCCTGTGACACTGCTGGGGAACTAAAGACAGAAAGAAGGGAGGTCATTTGTTCAGTGTCCTATAGGAAATGTGCTGGAATCAGAACCCAGCTCCCCCGAGTCCTGCTCATTGTCCTGATCAAAAGATTGCTCGACCTCTCCGTGGGCGTCCGCTGTGTGTTTCAGCTGTCCCCTCTGCTGTGGGGCAGACCTAGAGTTAACTCCATTTCACACACTGCTTGGCTTTTCATGCTGCTGTTATCATAAATTACAAATCTGAAAGGCTGATTGGCCCAGCAGTAAAAACTGTTATTTTTATAGCCTGGGAACACAATACTGTTTCAGAAACTGAAACTTGGTTTCTTTCAGTTGGGGAGAGCCTTAAACCTTTCCTATGTGATAAATCCCAGCACCTTATGGCCTGAATGGCTTTCTATAACTGCAGAAACAAATGTCTGCTACCAAGCTGGCTTGCTGTCTAGAGGTTATGGAGTTGGGGTCATCTGAAATGTAATATGCACATGGTTTCCAAGATTTTGTTGCACTAGCATGATTTTAAAAAATTTCTTTCACAGTCCAAGTGAATTCTTTAGGGGCAAGAGGAAGAACATATTCCTGTCAGTTTGGGTAGGACCCTGGTGATTGCCTGGATGCAACCTGAACAAGTAAACAAATAATCCAAAGGGTTTGTGCCTGCACAGGACAACAGAAATCCCTTATACTAATAAGACAGCGACCACTCATGGAATGGACCTAGCACAGCAGAGCACCTATTTGTAGCACCCACTGCAGTTTAACCTCATCTTGTGGCTGAAGAGGCTGTGTGGCAACTCTGTACTGCTTTCCTCACCCAGTCCTCAGCCTCTATTGCCATGTAAATTGTACCTAATTCTGAAATAGAGGTCGTTCAAGGGCTGTTAGCCTTTTGGCCTTCAGAGCTCAGCTAGGAGAGTTTATTCTTGGGGCAAGTAAATAACATCAGGTGGTTCTCCTTTCCATCAAGGGCAATCCCACAGGTTTTTGCAATGAGCCCTCCAGAGCTCCCCAGGAGGTTTACTAGCACAGTCTTGTCCTGGTCAATAGGCATTTTGGAGAGGAGTCAGAGGTGAGAGATTTTCCCATCATGTGCACTTCTATTTTTTTTTTTTTTTTTGTCTTGCTGAGGGAAGACTTTTTGTGCTGTCTGTTCAGTGGATCTGTGTGAAAATGTTGTTAAAAAATGTCCTGAGAGCTTGGACTACATTTATCATGAAGACATGACTTTGGTGTCTTGGCTGCTTTACTGTTGCATCAGGTTGTTTGGCAAGTCTCTATCTCTGTTTCCTAGTTTGTGTTGATTCCTTTATTGGATCCCCCTTTACCATGTTTCATCCCAGGAAACTGTGCATTTAAAAAAGTAACTAAAATCAATTCTCATATCTCTAAAAGATACTTTTTTTTTTTATTGCTACCTATAGACATTGAAGTTGAAGGTGTCATCCCCAGCACAGAATACCAGCTTAAGTCTCAAATAATTCAGTACTTAGATTGCTGGAGGGTTGTGTTTTTAATTAAAAAAAAAAAAAAAGTTTAATTGGGCAGCTGACCAAAGCATTGTGCTAGAGACTGGTACCTAGGCATATCTGTCTCCTGGCTCATGGCTTTGTGTCCTTCATTTGGAGGCCTTTCCACTAGATATCTTTCATAACATGATGGTAGCAACACACACAGGTTCAAATGAATCTTTTCCAGAACACCTTCTTGAAAAATCAGTTAATCTGTGGAAAGGGAGCCAGCCAGAGCCAGCCCTGAAACTAGGTATTTGATCTGAATACCCAACTTAAAAGTCAGACAGATTCTGTATCTAGCTGCCACCTTCTGAATGAACAATTCCAATCCCACTCAACATCCATTTGTATTTCCCATCTAAGGAAAACACAAACAAGTTCAAGTCTTAAATTATCTTCTTCAAATATAAATCCTGGATCCTAAAAGTATTCAGCTTCTGAAATTCTCTTTATAACACCTGGTACTGGAATGTTTTGGAAGTCTGGCTGTGAAGCCCCATCACACTAACCTAAGTAGTCTTTTCAAGCCTCTTTTTTTTCTAATGCACCAAGTGGGCCCAAAACTTTTAATGCTGAGAACTTTTGAATACAAGTTTTACTGTTTTGCTTTCTTTCTAAAAATGTATTCGTTGTCTCTCAGGCCAAGATCCGAAGGCTGTGAGTTTTACATGGCATCTGCTAAAGTCAAGATCTGGGAAGATCACTTTCTGAATTGCAAAAAGCAATGTGAAGTCAGAAGACATAGTTTCCTCTCCACACCCTGTTGGTAAGCTGATTTTGCTCCCTGTTCAGGGTGCTGGTTTTAAGCACCCATTTTTTTGTTGCCTTATTCTCTCCACAACCAAGTGCAGACATTATAATAAACATTATAATGCAAGCTTCTTCCAGGGCCAGGTCTGTCCTTCTCAGTGCTTTAGTGCTCACATTCCCTTCCAGGATAAACAGAGAGGGAGCTTTACTCCTTTCAGCTGTGATTTTTACCTCATAAAATCACTGGTGCACCAGAAAGCAAGTGACCTGGCTATAAATTAAGATCAGAACTGCTGAGTGTGTACACATGGTTTCTACCATCAGATAAATACACAGATAAACATGTGGTAGCTATTTTAATTAATTATAGCCTGGGAGCTTTGCCTATTGTGTTCCCAAGAACAGTGTGCACGATGCAACACTCTCAAGAAATTCCTCCCATTGCATCAAGTGACCCCTTACCCAAAAGCATGGCTGAGAAAAACTGCAATTTCCTTATTAGACTCACATGTCAGCACCTTGCCAGCTACATTCTTGAATGCTCTTCGGCTCTTTTTTCACACTTGTTGCCCACAAATACTGCACTTAAACCTATCTCCAGGGTGACTCACAGTGTTACTCTGAAACCTCTTTCTATGAAAATGCTGTGCTGGAGCCATTTGATACCATATTTACTAGTGCCCTGGAAGCCTCCAGGCAATCCCCAAGGTAGCTGAGTTCATGTTACCAGGGATAAGCAAGCTGGCCCTCAGACAGGGCCTGCACAACTTGACTTCAGCCATAAAGTCGTTTCCCAATTTATGTGGAAATTAGACATTGCTCACAAAATATAGGAAACTAGTAGTTTCACCTTGCAGTCAATATTTTTTACAGGTGTTCTGTGGCCAGTTGGTTGTGATTCATTCAGAGGTTCCTTTTGGCTTTGGCTCTTCCTAACTGAGCTATTCATAGAAAGTAGTGTTTGTATTTGGCAGGTAACCTTGTTACAAATTGGAGCAGACAACTAAATATTTACAGGATAGATAATTGCCCAGGGGAGCAATGCTCATGTGCCTTCCTCTTTTTTTTTCCCCTTTTTTTCCTCTAGCCCCTCAAAGGCTGCATTGCTGCCTTGTGCAAGAAAGTTTATCAGAGTTAGGAAAGTGAAAAATACTGAGAGGCTCAGGGATGAAACTGTTTCAGGACAGTACCTCTAGGGATGTTGGTTTTCAAAACTTAGAGGTCTGTATTGAAGCCAGGACTTTGCAGAGGGAGGCTTTCCCCTTTTCACCTTGGATCCAAGTTCACACAGCTCCCTTCATGGTTTTGAGGAGCATTCTTTCAGAGAAAGTCTAAATTGGAGAAAGCCCCTCTTAGGTGAGGAATTGTGTTTCTCCAACGTGTAAATCTCCAGCAGGACTGCTAAAAGGTAGCAAACTCTCCATAACAAGCCTGTCTGTTTATGCAGGTCCTCAGCTCACTCTGGGATGATTGGCAGTGTGTGGTGTGTGTGGAAGCTGTAATGCTCTGCATGCATTTGGCTTTGCCTGCACTCTCAAGGCATGACAACCAGGTTTTTCCCTGGACCCCAGAGAACTGTGTTGTAGATCTCAGCATGAGCAAACAGAACAAGATCCTCTAAGGGAGTGTGCTTGTTGGTTCTCACCATGATGGGAGATGAAATTATGCTATCCAGATGCCTCTTGTTGATGGAAACTCGATATTCCCTGATAATTAACTTTTCAGTTTCATTAAATGTTTAAATTCATTCAGTCTGAAAGATGTATTTAAAACATGAGTCCTTATTTCTGATTTTTTTTTCTGATATTATCAAAGTTTTTATGATCTTAGAAATCACATGTTGTACAGAAAGTTTGAAATTTCATAGGGGTTTAGGGTGGTTATGTTAAGAGAGACTTTTTAAGAGTGTGCTTGAAACAGAAGGCAGGATTTTGTAGACTGAGGAGCACATTAACACCCACAAATTAGAGCTCAGCAGATGAGAGGCTGTGACTGCAGAAAGGTTAAAATCCTCTTTGAAAAAGAGAGAAAAGATGTCCCAGGGATGGAGTAGGATCTCACAGCAGGACCTCACCTTCAAGCTGGGAATCTACTCAGTATTGGAGCAGTTCAGGACATAGGAAGACTGGAAAAGGGTAAAATTCATATTGACAGATTGCTCAGCTGGAATAGCTACCGTCTGCTTGAAAGCCAGTCATTCTTTTGGAGCCACTTTAGGTCACTGCCTGTAATGTCAGTAAAGGCAGACCAACAGTCAGTGAAATCCTTCAGCAGATTATGTTTCTATATGTTTCCCTTAGTGACATGTAGAGAGAATTTGAAGAGAAAGCTGACAGGCCTATTATTATACAGGCACAAGATACAGCTGTGATCTTTCCAGTGCACCCAAAATAAGCCACATCTTTGAAACTGAGTTACTGTGTATGTCCATGACTCAAGGGCAGCCCTGAGAGCAACCTCAGGCCTGCACAGAATGAAAAAGCCATTATGCATTTTCCTTTCCTCTTGAAGAGATTTAGTTCTGTTCTGAAGCCAGAACTCTACAGCCTGCATAGAAACAGAAGTCCAAATCACTGAAGTTATTTTGATAATGCAATCAGGGAAGGGCAGGCTTTGAGAATGCCCATGTCAAGGCACACAAGTTCTCTGGGGCACTTTTGGCTCTCACATGTGACCAGAAATTATCTGAAGTTTTCCACCATTTTCCCTATGCTCTTTAAAATGAGACCACCACAAAGGAAAGTAGTATTTCCTAGTAAGTTGTGCTATTTTATAAGCATGAGCACAGTTCCTCTGTGTTGGTGTCCTGTATATAAACTGCCACCTCATGCATCCTTCATTTTCTGCTTTAAGCAAACAAACAGAACAAAACCAAAACAATCCACAAGCCATCAATGGAGCACAAAGCAGCTCTGCTGTGCCAGCTAACCAGCTAGTTTGGTGTAGCATAAGGTGAAGGAAAGAAATGAACATGGTTTGTTGTGGCTGATTAAAAGGGGCAAGGAAGGAGCATGGGGAACAATGAGTACATGCTGTGTGGAGTGTGCATAGTCCCAGAAAGTAGGAGAGTGAAATGCTGCTGAAATACTGATAGGGAGGATAGAATCTGGAATGATTGACAGTATGTGTGTGTGTCTTGGCAAGTTTAATTGGATTTGTTGGGGTAGAGGGTGGAAGAATGTGGTGTGTTTCCTTTTATGGATTTCTTTCAGTCTCTTCTTTCCTATAGAACTGACATTCAATGTGTATACTTTTCATTGTCTGCATAGAAAACCTGGTCTTTATTCCCCTAAGTTTTAAGGTTGAGAGAGCTGCATAGAGAAAATGAAAAGAGATATGAAGCAACTTTAATTGCATTTTATTTGCTACTTGTCTTCATTCTTCATTGAGTACTCATACCTAGCAAGAGTAGTAACTTAGAGGGGAAAAGGAAAAAAAGTACATATCATTGAAGAGTGGCTAAGTGATTCTCAGTGTTATGATGCCAGTCATAACAGGAATTCTGCCCTGAGGACCTGATGCTTATGTGCTCTATTTGAGTATTACTGTGCTTTTCTTTTTAGCTTATCATCAGTAACTAGACTTCTCTCACCTCCCCTCAAGATTTAAAGCTGGGACTTGAGACACAAAGATGTTAGGT
>JAOEGS010022829.1:0-12653 GCA_025447755.1 Corythornis vintsioides
GCAGTTAGTTAGAAAACCTGAGCTGAAAAGTAAAATCACTGAAGAGAATTTGCTCGGTTTTCATCCAAACCAGGACAGATGTATACAACCACCTGAAGCCTGGCTAGGGCACCTTAGGTGTGGTGACTGATGTTCACTGGCAGATATATTATCTTGGTTTTTGATTACAGTTTATGGATGCAAAGGATATTAAGTCCTTTCTGTTATTCAACATGAGAGAAAATATCTCAATCTATTTAGAATTTAAATAAACTCCGTGACAACCATTAATGATTTCACAACAAACACTAGGAAATTTATTTATATGTGACCACGTAAAGAAAGTTGTAGCAAAACAGAGGACTTAAGCTCATCAGACAGGTAGAGCAATTTATTTAGACAAGACAATACTTTGGGAAAAGTCTTGTTTTTAATCTACTAAAATTGTGAGAAAATCTATATACAACAGAAGCTGGTACGTTGACCTTTGATACAGTCTCTGGAGAGAGGAAGACATGATTAATCCACAACTAGTACTTTTAACTTCATCTCTCATCAGCTGCTCAACTCAGAATCTCTTGCACTATCTGTTGCTTTTGATTTGGCAAATTTGGTTCTGTCATTAGCACTTTATTACCTATGAAAAGCTCATCCATGAACAAGCTGTCTTGTTGTTAGGTGCACATTACATTTTCCTTTGTCATCATGGATGATGTGTAATCTTGTCCAAATTCAACCTGTTTTTCAATACATTAACTTTTTGGGTGAATGTTTTATTTTACTGGGTCCTATGTGGCTTCAGAGATACATCAAGTCCTAACTGCAAAGTCAGTTACTGCTAACACTCTTCGCAAAGAGATTACTTACAAAGAATTCAAACATGCTTTAGTATCCAGAACTTTTTTGTTTTAAAGTATGCAGTATCTGACTCATACAACTAGTACATTTTTACAATGTTATTGGTGTCCTTTTCATTTCTGAAAGGATAACAGTAGCAAAACTCATGAAAAATAACTTTCTTATTCATTATCTTTGAGAATGACAAGCTTCTTATTGCTCATCTCCTTTGCTGAGTTTTACATTTATGTGTGTACAGCCAGTGCTTCACTGCTTGTCTGTCCTTATAAATACCTGATTTATTTATGTCTGAAAATACATTCTGCTGCACACACTTTAGATTTCTCAGATTTTCTGGAAGTTTCTTCTCTGCCAGAATCATTGCTGTCTTGCTTTATTGACAAATGAGTGATCAGAAGCTATTTAAAACTTCTGTGATATTTTGATGATCACTAAGTGTTATTCAAATTTCAGTAAGCTTCATTCAAATTTTTGGAAACCTAGAGAACTGGAACATGTTGCTGACTCCCGGCAGCTTTCAGAAAAGTATCCCTTTAATACATATCCTGAAGCTGATGAAGTATGTGTGATTTCTTTCCCTCTTTGGTAAAGTTTCTGCAGGGTCACTCTTCTTTAGGGCTTTATATTTTAATAAGAGTAGCTTATTCTGTAGTGAACTGCTCATCATTCCTCCTCCAGATTGTTATCATCATCTAAATAAACAAAATAAACAATACACATCAAACTACAAAGATAAATATTCAACTGAGATTTTGCCATGTACCAATTATTTTCTGATTCAGAAGTGATTCAGTCTGATACAGTCATCTCACCTGCAATAGGCAGAGCACTGAGCCAGTCTTCCATGTGCCACACAGAGGTGCAGTGATGGAAAGAATGACTTGAAAATGAAGATTTTTTCATAAACTTGAGTTTGTACATTTTAATTTTTTTTTTTAATTTTAATTAAACTCCAAGAAGAGAGGGTTTCTATTTATCCTAGGTCATTGGTCTCATAAGTTTACCTTGACACATCTATAGGAAGGTTGATCTGGATTAGGTTGGAAACAATAGGGATGGAGAGATGGAAAAAAAGATATTGCTTAGGTCCAACCCCTTACCAAGCCTACTATTTCATGAAAACACATGCTCTGTAATGAGCCAGACATTTCTATTTACTCTTTCTGGTTTTGTGTTCTTGTACCTTTGTTGCAAAGTGTTTTTTTATGGTAACCTAAGTTGGTCAGAGTTGCAAAGCTCCAAACAACGAAAGAAGCTTTATTACGATGAAGAAATGTTTTAATTTCAAAACAGGTTTCATTAACCTCAGTTCAGTTAAATAAATACTTTTTTTTTGGGGGGGGGGAAGCAATACAATAACTTCTTCAACTGATAACTTTCATATTTACAAAAATCTCTCAAATCTTTATGAAGGCAATTTTGTGACGTAGTAAATCTTTAATATATGTGCAGAAAAATCTCCAATGAGCAAAGACAAATTACTCAAAGAAGAAGCAAATTAAGAAAGTGTAGTTTTCTCAAGATCTGTCTTTAAAAGACTGTTATTTTGATTTATTATGGTACTGATGCTCACAAAAAAAAAAAAATATTCATTTGGCTTTCTAGAAAGACAAACTTTCAAATTATATTTATTCAATAAGGCCAAACAAAATAGACCTATGTCCAGTCACCCTGTCTAGTTTATATGTACATGCTATATATATGTGTGTGCAATACACTTCTGTTTTTACTAATTACATTTAAGATTAATAAAATTCAGATTATGCTTTTCAAAAAATTTAATTTCATTTTATATACTGGTGTCAGGTAAATAATTTGTAACAAGGCACTTAGCAATATTCTTTCTATTCAGGAGCTCTCTGGGAACAAATCTGGTGTAATTGCCATTCACAATTATTTACTCAATAATTCATGTGAATAATTTGCAGCCATAAATCATTCTTAAGTAGGTTTGCTGAATTCAGAGCTTATGATTCTTCAGAGCATGATCATTCTGTATGTTTCTATCCTTGATGGCAGAAGCAAATTTCATTCAGCCTAAATGTTGTTCTAAATTGGGATGGATTTGTCTGTGAAATTTAGTACCTTCCAAAGATGGAAGCAAATTGATGGCAACTCTTCTAATCAGGTGTGTGGTGCAACCTGAAACTTATGATGACTCAATTATTGAATTCTATAATCAGTCTGGAACATGTTGTGTCATTAATCATCCTAAATGTAAATTCCTTGCCAAAAGATTGCTGAAAGGCAAACCAATGTTTAAAAAATCAAAGGAATATATGTAAGGGTTGTTTTAATCTGCTGTTGAAAACAGCTAGGTTAAAATATTCTAAGTAGCTCAAGAATATGTCCAGTGTATTACATAGAAAAATCACAGAGGAAAAAAAACTATCCGGATAGTCTATGAAAGAAATCCTCCTCTCTGAGAGAGAGATACTTCCTCTATTATTTTCAATCCCAAGGTTTTTAATGACCAAAATTGATGTAATAGACATAGGAAAGGGAATTAATTGTGACAGCAATTTAGGCATATTCACTCAGACAACAGAGATGTCTTATAATTTTGTTGTTGTTGTTTTAGTTTTCTGTTTGTTATGTTGTTGGTTTTTTTAGTGATTTCTGTTTACCAAGCTTCAAGTTCTCACTAATAGCATCACTCCAAAGCTCTTCTGTTCTATTGGCAGATAAGACAACAAATAAGCTGATTTATCTATTACATCATACAGCTGAGATTTGTCCAAGTTAAAGATGTAGAGAAGCGAATGCCAAAAGCTTCTTCTCACAGTAGGAGTACTGGTATAAATATGTGAACATACAAACACATTGGGATGACAGAGCACCTACAGCTGTAGAAGCAGATGGTGGGTGTTTGTGGCAAGTATTATTCTGCTTTCAAAAGTCAAAGTAATGTTTTAGTTTTTGAAATCTAACACGAGGCAAAAATTCTGGCAAGTGGTTGCTCACTGTTGTTATGCTGTTTTGAGCAATCTGGGAGCCAAAGTGGCTCTTCGGAGGCTCAGATATCTTAGAAATTGCTGGAGTGCTCTTTGAAGAACCCACACTGATGCTCAGGAAGAATACCAACATCTTCACAAACACCAAAGGGGAACAGAGGCAAGAAAATCCTTGTCTGCCAGTGGGGGGTGGGTGTGGGGGGTCACCTGCCTTCTGGGCCAGAGGAAAAAATGGTGGTTTAGAAATGTCAGATGAACCCAACACAGCTGGCAGGGGGTGCTCCAAAGGATCGCAGTGATGAATTGCTTGGAGAAATTCAGTCCAAGGAGATGAAACAGGGTTTGGACCTGGAGTGAAGTTTTCTCTCCCGTCACGCAGCAGACCCTCCGGAAGACTACTCCTCTTCCATTCCTGTCTGCTTTTCAGTCCGGGCTGCCCCCTCTCCCTTCTTTACCACAGGCAGGGAAAAATAAAAGTTTTAAAGGGGACTCACTACCCCTTGACAGCCAGGTTACTGTAGTCCTTCCCAGCAGATCAAGAAGAGACAGTGTGTGTCACAGCCATGATCCTTCTCCTAGGGACCAAAAAAGACTAGATCAAAAAATCCATCATGCCAATCATAGGATCTGCTAGACATTGTCAAATATGTGAGGCTGCTGCTGCATTACATCTCTAGGCCCAGATGTCAGCAAAGCTGAATATATGTTTCTGGTTAGCACACACACAAGATGAAGACATATGCTTACATATAGCTGGCTATACAGATCAGCACTGACAGAAATCACTCACTCAAACATGAATGACACAGATAACCCAGTCCTGTTCTTCCTCTTCTGCTGATCAGACTAAAGTCTGCTAGTGGAGTATGTGCATATCTATATGCATACACAGTATGGATCCTTCCAGCAGCTGGCGCTGGATGCTCAATCCATCCTTAACTCTCCAGGAACTTGGATCTATAAGCCTCTCCCAATGAGTCCTTCACCCCTGTGAAGCAATGACCTCTCCCTTGATGAGGCAGAACCTCTCATGAGGCCAAGAATGTTTCTCCTGAAGGTCTCCAAGGTCCAGGAGCTGATCCTTGGACACTGAGAAGTATCCAGGGCTGGTGCTACCTTGGCACTGATGAGTTAGGGGGTTCCTACTGCTGTTGCTCCTCTGCTCTGTTACATCTGCAGCAGTTAGACTTTGTGATTTCACAGCACTTAACATGATCCTACTAATCCAATAATAAAGATGGTAATTAGCAGTAAATATGACAGTGACTGTTATATTTCCATGTCCCAGTTTACATCATTTTTCAATATGCCTTTTAAAACTCACTCACATTTGAGTAAATGAGATAAATGTGGCTTCTTAATTCTTCAACAGCTGTGTGCTGCTGTGGGCAGAGTTGTCCCTCACTGACAGGGCAGAGAATATAGCATTTAGGTTAATAATTAGCAACTATTTTCGTGTTCTGGTTCTTTTTATCTTGTCCATAATATAAAGCCTTACTCAGCGGATACTTGCTATAAGAATGAAAATAGACAATAGGTTTAGATAATCTTCTTTAAAAACTGAAAAGACAACTATGACCAGGACCACAGGCAGAGGTAGCAGATACGAACAGCAAATAAATTTCATTTTAGTAAAAGCTTGTGTCTGGAAATTTCAGAGGAAGTTGAAGGATTCCAACCCAGGTATTTATGGTACCAAGCAGAGATGCATCTTGAACACCTGTATTTCACCTAGCACTGAAAATATGTTCTTGAGATTCACAGACATTAAGAGAGCACACTCACTGCTGCCTGGTAGCACCTATACATGGCTCTGGGATCAAACTGGGCACATGTAATTTCTGTTATTTTCTTAACTATTTTCTTGCAAAATGTATGTGCAGTGCTGCATTTGCAATGCTCTGTTCTTCCTGATCTTTCTGCTATTAGGACTTCTGTTTCTGGCTGAACTAATTCAACAAAGTCCTGCTCCAAAGATCTTAATGAGCAGCATAAAAAGGAATCTACTCAACAGTGTCAGATAGTCTGAGCAAGCCTTTTCTACAGATTTGTTTGCACTTCTGACAGAAGCATCTTTAATAGAGAGCTGGATAGAGCTTTTCATGTTGTCTTTCAAAGAAAAGCAGAAATGAGCCAAACAAATACAATGTCAAGGAAAAAGCCAACATTTTTTGTTTAAGGACTTCCTGCTTAGTAAACTAGAATCCTGTGTTTTAAAATAAACTGATCTTCAGAGTCTTCTGACTGTTGTGATGCAAATTTATAGAGTAGTTCAGTGGGTTGGAGAACACCATGTACAAGTCTCAGGATTCATTACTCCTGTGAGCTGCTCTGGTGGAGGCACATCCTGGGACACTTGGGATTTGCCTGACTTCAACAAATATTTCAATAAATCTTCAATAAATTTTCTGTTCTGGCAAATGTGGCAGATTAGAAGACTTAAAAAGGAGGACAAAGTCCTGAAATCCTCCCTGAATATCCTGCAAAGGACCTGAGAAAATACTTCATTCCTTGTCCACTGATAGGGTCCCCAGGTCCTTGGTGACAATCAAGATTTGCTCTATTTTTGGAATCTCAAACAGATCCTTCTGGACTGCCCAGAGACTTATTGATGTCTAGATGGAGATCAGTGACAAGAGATGTTCCTCAGGGGTCTATATTGGGACAAGTATTGTCTTAATATCACCATCAGTGACACAGACAGTGGGACTGAGTGTACCCTCAGCAGTCTGCAGATGACACCAGGCTAAGTGGTATGGCTGAGATGACATCCAGAGGGACCTGGACAAGCTCAAAAAGCAGGCCCATGTGAACTTCATAAGTTTCAACAAGGACAAATGCAAGGTCCTGCACCCTGTATCAAGGTAACCCTTGATATCAGTACAAACTGGGGGATGAAAGGACTGAAAGCAGACCTGCAGAAAAGGATTTGGGGGTACTGGTGAATGAAAAGCTGGGCATAAGTCAAAAATATGTACTCACAGCCCAGAAGGCCAACTGTATCCCAGGCTGCATCAGAAGAAGCATGGCCTTCTTTTGGGTCAAGGGAGACAATTCTTCCACTCTGATTTGCTCTTGTGAGACTGCCTTTGGAGTACCATGTCCAGCTCTGGAGCCCCCAACACAAGAAAGACATGGACCTTTTGGAGCAGCCACAACAATTTTAAGAAGGATGGAACTCTTCTCCTATGGGGACAGTCTGAAAGGGATGAACTTACTCATCTTGGAGAAGAGAATGATTCAGGGAGACCTTATTGTGGCTTTTCAGTACTTAAAGAGGGCTTATAAGATGGGGACAGTCTTTTTAGCAGGCCCTGTTGTGTCAAGACAAGGGGCAGTCATTTTAAACTAAAAGAGACTTACAATGGTAGTCAAGGGTAGATTATAAGGGTAGATTTAGAGTTTATAATGAGGGTGGTGAAACACTGGGGCAGGTTGCCCAGAGAGGTGGTAGATCTCCCATCCCTGGAAGCGTTCCAGGTCAGGTTGGATGTGGCTCTGAGCAACCTGCTCTAGTTAAAATGTCCCTGGTCTCTTCAGGGGGTTGGACTAGATGACATTTAAAGGTCCCTTCCAATCCAAAATATTCTATGATACAATGTTTCTGTGACTCTCTGGCTACACAAGACCCACCTGTGTTGGTCATCTCTTCTGTGGATCCATGGAGAACAAGCCAGGGGCCAAGTTAGCAGAGATGGTCACATGCTTATTGTGCTAAATGGCACATGGGTATTTTAAAAGTTATTTAAGAATATAACTCTTCTGAAAGACAGAAAAAAAATTTTAGAT
Organism: Corythornis vintsioides; assembly: GCA_025447755.1. Classification (NCBI taxonomy): domain Eukaryota; kingdom Metazoa; phylum Chordata; class Aves; order Coraciiformes; family Alcedinidae; genus Corythornis; species Corythornis vintsioides. Next base: position 7,581 of record JAOEGS010022829.1, read on the forward strand.
GCTTACAGGACTCTGGCTTGGTCATTACACTGTTTGCAGCTGTGCAGCTGTACTATGATGTTTTCATGGTTTGTAAGCACGAAGTATGAAGGGAACCTTAAGCAAAAACAGCCACCTGACATTAGGGTTCTAGACACCTTGAGAAGCCCTCTATGGCCACTTGAAGTGTATCAGCATTTTGTACAGACTATCAGATGGGCAATGTTTGGTAGGAGAACCTTGAACTGTTTCTATTAGGGAAAGATTTCAACTGGCTGTGTCAGGTATTCTCACAGATTTTACTGACTGTTCTGGTCATTTGCTTCCTCTCCTTTGTTAAGACACAGGTTGAAATTCATATTTTCTGGAAGTGTACTGAAATGGAGGGAACTTTTTCATTAAACCTGGAATTGGATATCGCTGAGATGCCAAAAAGTCAGGTTTTCAAGATCAGGAGATTTATAAGGTTTTACAAGACTTTCACTCAGTATTCATGCTCCTGGAAGAAAGCTTTTAAAATTAGCCAGACATGTATAATTCCTATGTATATATGTGTATATTTATGCACATATATATGGGTGGGTTTGAGTTCTGCCCATGTCTTGTTATTCTATGGAACAGTTGGTATAATCCAGCTCGCTCTTGCAATCAAATAGAATACAGAATAGCTATGGCCTTAAGCTACTCTCTGTAAGAACACAGCCAGTACAGGACTTGAAGCAAAATCTGTGTCCGACAGATTTCTCACTGTGCTCTGAAATGTTTCTTTATCTCTTGTTCCCCACCACTTAGGAGTTACAGACTCACAGTCCTTGGTATCCAATTGCTAACACTGCACCTTCCTTCTCTTCACTTCCCTTTTTTCTTCGAAACCAGCTGAGCCATTAATCAGCAAGAGGAAATACAGTGATAAACAGCCATGTTTGTTGACAAAAAGCCATGTGATTCTTGCTGATCAGAAATTAAATAGTGTTTTTTCTTATTAAGAGACATTTTGGATATTTTTTAATTGCTTCTGAAAAATAGATTGCTGTTGATACTGAATGGTTTGATAAAGAGGTTACTCTGCTGGTCTGGTTCACTGATCCTATTGAAAAGCTGTTCTTGACTTCTCCTGATACTCTGCTTTCTAGTTTTGTGAATTAATAATCCTCTGAGAATCCTGATAGACATACCTAAATGCTTCACAGCGAGACAGTCACTCTTGGAAACTGTTTTGAAATTTTCTCTGGGATAAGGAGGATGCTCAACTTGAAACAAATTAATACTTGCTACCAAAAAGTAAAAGACCCCTGCTTGCAAAAGAAAATATACTATTCAATATCTTTATTTTATCCTTTGTCTCCAAAGTTAACATCTGGGCATTTTTCTGAGTCACATGTAACTGTCTGTGGGAGGCCTAAAAATATAACATAAAATATCTCACTCAAAACAGATCCTTCAGCTCTATTGCCTTGGTTTCTCATTCACCTTCATTTCAGAAAAAAAACCCTAAATCTTTGAACTAAAATCTTACTTTCTCATATCTGAATTCCATAAAAACTGAATATCTTATGTGAAATGACAGAAAGAACCAGGGCACTAAATTATTCAGAGGCTTGCTGTGAAGATATGGGACTTATCATAATGAAGGTTAAAACCCCATCCAGGTTTCTACTTGATGAAAGTTACTTCTGTCTGCTTTAGTAACTGAGGTGTGTTGGTACTTTCATTGCAGAACCTTTGGCATCAGTCCTCTATCTTATGATAGATCTATGCTGTGCAACATATATAGAGTCTTGTGATACCTTCTGCAGTCCAAAATGAAACAGTTTGAGCATCAGCAAGCTGTTGGACACAGAAATATGGTCTTCCCAGGGCTTGCTGGCTTAGCAAGACTGTTCCCAGCACCTAAGCTACCTTCAGGAGAGGTAGCCACTCAGCATAGAAATTTTCAGTGTGATGTCCTCATTTGTGGCTGGAAGAAAAGAGGTGAGAGCTGAGCTGGAGTTTGCAGAGGGAGCCTTCACATGTGCCCAGAGGTGATCCCAGAAGATAGAGCAGTTTCTATAGTGACACGGGTCTAAAGTGCAACTGCCCATGTTTCACCTGTCCCCTCTGCAGTGGGTAACTTTCCTATTCAGTAAAAAAAATTATTTACAAATGTCATACACATTTGAAAAGCAAAAATAAAAATTCATGAAAACAAAAAAGAAATGCTATCTCACATATCTTTGCTTTTCTTTTCTGGGAAAGTATGGCTAAAAATTACAAAGGCTGCTTTCAGTAAATGAAGTCCAGCAGTCTCATGGAAGAAAGAGTGTAAACATTCGAGTTTTGAGGAACATGGTTGCCTACTCCACAGGAGCATTACTCCTTCACCACCACTGTAACACAGTCTTTAAAAAGAAATAATGGACCTCAGAGTAGTATCTGTTCCAGAGTTTCTGCCTGTAATTCCACTGTATTCTAACCCTTCTGACACAAATTCAGTGAAGTTTTACCCATTTTTTGTTTGTTATGAATTTCTAAGAATTTATTGTAAAAAACAGAATTCTGCACTGGCATTTAATGGAGGATACCATTTTGGTGTCATAGGGAAGAGATACTAGAAATCTGGACTCCAGCTCACAAAGCTCCTTGGCTTCACATGGGAGGAAAATGGCTGATGCTGTTTACTATCTTCTCCAGTTTGTGAATTTAACTGGGGAGAGCTCTTACTTGTTCCATGTAGCCCTGCTGAAAGTAGGAAAACTCCTGCTGCTATTAAGCACAGAGTCTTGTGGAAACTATGGCCAGTGAGTGGCCCAAGGAGGATAGCTCCATTAGAGGGAATCCAGGACTCAAGATCTGCATCTACACTAGCAAGCATAAGAGAGCCGGGGAGGAAACTGGTGGTCTTGAGGCCAAAGAGTGTCAGATGGTTGTTGTCCACATGGCTTCGAGCTCACCACAGCGCAGAGTGGAGCAAGGCAGAGTATCTACACTATATTACTGTAGTGTACCACTTGTATTTGGGGGTCTTCTAGGTCCTTTTGGCTTTAATACATTACTCTGTTCTTTTGTACAATTTTTTTACTTTGTATTTGTGTGTCAGGTCACCAAAGTACTGTTTCTATAGCCTGAAACTGAGGACATGTGTTACATACCTTGGCATGGGGCAGAAGGGCATATGGGAGTGCTTGAGTGTTCACAGGTACTTGGGATAACCATAGAGGACTGTGTAGGCTGTATGGAGCCAAACCCAGTGTCCATTATGTCTTTGCAGAGATATTTCTGGAGTGGTGTACCCTTAATATTTTCCAGGAGAGAACTGGATGAAGTAGTTCAAAGCCCAGCAGGAAATGCACTGTTAATTAGGCAGTGTGGCTGATCAAGTTGTGCTGTTCAAGCTTTGTTCTTGGTTTGTTCTCATTAACAGTATTAATGTAATTGCAATCTCTCTAGATTTTCAGGTCTCCTATGAGCTCCTGGTGATCTGCAGAGTTTATGGAAGTATCTGTTGCTTATCCTGTGGAGAAGCAAACACCATCACAGCAGGTGATTTCCTTTTGCCCTCTTCCTTCTGTGAGGTTTATGGAAGGGGATGCATGGCTTAGTGACCATGAAGGAGTGTTTTGGTTCCCAGGTGTCTTTTTCTCTTGCCCAGTGGTGGGATATGTGATGTCTAACAACACAACAGCTTCTTCCAGTTCCAGCAACAATCCTTCAGTGATCCAGTCCACAGTGGGAAGGATCACCCTGCCTCCCTGCACTTGATGAAAAAAACAAGTCAGGATTTGTTTTAGCTCTGCCCTACATTAACATAAGGAGACCTGAAGCCTTCAGACGTATCTGCCTAAAACAGGTTGCTAAGCCTGTTCTGAGATACCAATGGTGCCAGATGTGCAGATGTTCTGGACATAGGAATCAGAAGCAGCTGTACATCAGAAGCAGTCCTGAAATGAAGGTGATTCTTAATGCAATGATTAAACCCTGCTCTAGGCTTGCAATGTTTGGAAAATCAAGATGTAAATGTCAAGCTTCTTCCTGCATTACATTTTGCAATAATACTTATTAATACTGACATGTCTTCGTCAGAATCCCAATGAAAAGAGTGGAGTGCCTGAGAGATGCTGTGATCACTATTGGCTGCTTATCCATTTGCATAGAAAGACATTTAAGATTGTCCTAAGACTCTGATAGACATTCCTCAAGTGCTTACATCTTATGATCCACATAAGATGCCTTCTATAAGTGCAACTTAATGTATAGGTGCTGTAAGATGTTAGATATTTCTCTTCTGTGCAGAGAAGCATGTGAATCCTTCTCTATCATGACAGCCTTCTACTTCCAGTGAGCATTGCAAAGCCAAAAGCATTTAAAAGAACCTTAGGCAAATTGACTTCTTTTAGCTCCTTAACCCAATTAATGAACTTAAAATTATTTTCTCATTTAAATGTCACAGTCTATGTTAAAATGAAACACTGAATGGAAAGTAAGCAGGACATGTAGTCAAAATGTCACTTCTGCTTGTCAACCTTTCAATAAGTGCTGCCATTATGAGTAAAGATAGCAGAAATGGGAAGAAATTCAGAGACACTTTAATCACATTACTTGCTTCAGACACAAGCTATGAAGAACAAATCTGGTTTACTTAGCACAGCTCTTTCCACAGTTTTCTAACAAAGTTTTTGTTCTTAGTGCTGTATTATTACATATCTTCTATTTGGTTCCTGCAGTAAGTTTCAAGTCGTTGCTACTTTTAAAATGGCTTCTTTCTGAGCTTCCCTGAAAAGAAAGAAAGAACATTTTAAGGGAGAAAACTTTGAGATGAGGATGTCAATTTTAACCCCCAGAAATATTAGGGTATTTTGCATTCAGTCCATTGCAGCAATAGTTACTGCAGCCCAGTAGTAGACTGGAAACTGGGAAGCTGGAGACCTCAGCTCTTCAGGGCTACTGTAATTTAGTACAAATATCAATTCTGGGCCACTTCCTCACAGCAGGAATTCAAAGAAAATGCAAACAACATTTTCAAACATCACAGATTGTTGCAGTTTGGGGTCAGGGCAACCCCCAGACCGATAACAGACCGCTCTCTATTAACCCCACTCCCTCCCCAAAGGGAAGAGA
>JAOEGS010022831.1:5679-35393 GCA_025447755.1 Corythornis vintsioides
GCAATCATAATAATTTCTTTTATAATGCTGGAATAATCAAAATATTTCAAAATTCAGGAATCTGCATAGCATGCTATGTATAATACAGGTAGTATTTGTCTAGTGGCATATATATCTTATATGTGTATATAAGACATGTATACATATATCTTATATGTATATATGACGTATATATCTCATATAAGATTAACTTCAGATTAATTTTTTTTTAAGACTGAGAAAAATGCACAAAACCAAAACAAAATACCTAATTTGGGATTGAATAAAGAGGATTTCTGTCAGTTTAAATGCATTTCCTTCATTTCTTTTTGTTTTAATCACCAAGCCAAAAAAAAAAAACAACCCAAAATTATTGAAATAGTTAGCAAGGGCATAGATTAAAAAATATTTAATCCAAAACATTATTGGAATGGTCTCAGAGATAGAGAGAGGGAGCTTTGCAATACCCTTTGTCAAAGACAAGTGAAACACTGGGGAGAGGACAGCTGCTTTAGCACTGATATACCACTGGGAACAAGAACTTTGTGTCACTCTTGAAAGTACCTCTTCCCTACTATAAAACAATATGTGCCTCCTATGTAATTCATCCTGCTGGAAAAAAAAAACTGTCTGTGACTGCAATCAGCCGACCTGGTGAGAAGAAAAGGGAGTAGACAGAGGAGTCCAATAACAATCCCTGTGCTGGCACGCAGAGGAGTGACAGATTAAATTCCTGATGGGTCCCAGGACCACCTAGATACCTACCAGTAATTTCACACAAAATAGGAAGTGTCCCCAGATCCCTGAACTCTACCTCTGGTGGCTAGCAGATAAGATGGGGGCTGCAGAAGGTGACAACATGAAGAAGTCTACAGATGCTTGCAGATGCTGATGGAGTTTTAAGCCTGCTATCTACACAGCTCTGGCAGTGTCAGGAGCCCATAGGAGAATATTGTTCTGCTCCAGCCTACACGTCCTTATTACATTGTTTCCAGGAAAGTGTTAAGACACTCTATTGATTGATCTACAAATGGTTATTATTTTGTAGAAGACTATTGGGTCTCACAGGAATTTTTGGTGAGCAAGGGCTACACTTGCTGCTGCTGCTCTTACAGGGAGAAGAAACAAAGGAAAATCTAAGACCCCTTGTTGTCAGATTTGGGCTGGGTACAAGCCAAAGAACTTACACTGCAGAAAGATGTAGACCCTAGGTCTTTTTTATGGTGATCCCAGTATTGGACACTTTATTTGTACAGTGTCCTTTTAGTTAACTCCTTTCCAAGGAAAGAGTTAACCTATGTCCAACACAGCAGGAGGGTACAGCTGGGTGGATAATCAGCTATCAGCTCACCTTTCTGTATGGTTAGCTTCCCTCTTGTTTGCTGATGCTTTGGCCAGTCAGAGTAATATGCAGGCTTTACAGTTAACTGAAGATGTGTGTTATATCATTTAAAGTATCCCTCTGCTAGACAAGAGCTTCATATAGTTTCCATGCTGTCAGCCTTTAAATCTCCAAGACCACAGAGATGGTCCCCTTGGATCTAGATGATGGCATACGTATTTGTTTGAATGTTCTTCTCTAAATTGTGAAGATCATGCACTGTAGATTTGTAGTCACTGGAGAAATTGGTACTGTTTATCTAGCATTACAGCAGGAAAGGCCAAGAGCTGTGAGTTAACACTTATACTCCAGTTCTATATAACAACAACATTGGTTTTTCTCTTTTTTTTTTTTTTTTTTTTTTTACAGTTATATACTCCACTGACCTTAAAAAAACTTTCAAGTAAATAGGGAAATAAAGTCAGAAATTTACTAAAGAAAAAACAGACAGCTATTCATGAGTACTACTCCCAATTACCTTCTCCATTTTCTAGCCATCATTTCTCAGAGAACCAGTTCTGGCCAGGGCCTGAATGTCATGTGTTATTTTTTTCTCCTTTTAACTTCATGCCTGACCTAACATGACATTCATTTGTCCAAAAGGTGGCACTGCATCTTTGAACATTTCATAGACTGAAATTACTCTGGTGCATAAGAGGTCTTCCGTATAAATAAGTAGAGCTTCTTCATAGATCTGCTAAACATTTCTGCTAGCTTTCCAACCATGGACCTTTTTTAAAGCCACTCCTTAAAGATTTTAAAATTTTAAAGCTTTGATAAAAACAAAAACTTGACCTTGAATTTTCTGACATGTAATTTTAATGTTGTGGCTAAAAGCAATCTCTCCAGCTAAGCACATTGAGATAAGAGAAAAAGATCTTTAAGGAATGTTTCCTTGGAAAGATCTTTAAGGAAAGTTGTAATGCTGAGCTTCCAGAAAAGGCCAATGGCTTCCAATATGACAAGGAAATTATTGCCCCTTCTGATGACTTGTTCTCTTTCTTTCAAACTTACCAGCTATGCCATACAGATAAATAAATTTCCTTTAATATAAATGGTAAAAACTCTTACTCAATACACCCCTTTATCCTCAAGCCACCAGGTACAAGTTTCAGTTTTTCAGGTCCTAGGTAGTCTTAGGAGTATACAGTTTGGTATAAGAAATGGAGAACTTGTCCTTTCCACAAGACTGCCCACAAAGCAATTAGGCCCTTGGCATCAAACCATGATGGCACATCCCAAATTAGCTCCTTTGCTGGGCTAAAGTCTCTTTCTCACAGTTGTCTGTTACCACACAGACAGTAAGACCATCACTAACTCATCTCCCTGGCTTTTGTCAGCTTTCCCATGAAGGATTTTGACCCCTCCTTCCTTGCTTGCTTCTTGTGCTTCTAGGTCTTGCTGAGACCTGACTTAAGGAACCTGTTATCTAACTGCCAGAGTCACTGCAGAGATGCCAGGGTCCCACTCAATGCTGTCACCTGTCAGGACAATCTCTGCTGCCCTTTTATCTTCCTTGCTTTTGTAAATCCATTTACTTGTCTCTTTTCTATCTTCCAGTGAGTTAAACTTCCTTTTCCCTGATTTTTTTCCCCCTCTCTCTCTCTCTATTTCAAGTCCTTCCTTCCTTAGGAGGCCAGACTTCAGTTTTTAAGCTGACAGTTGGCCTAGCTCTAGTCTTTTACTTGTTGAATTTAAATTCCTGGATTTTTGTCAGCTTTCAACTCTCCTATTGATTGCCAGAATTATTCTCTCCAGTTTTCATTCACTCTTTCCACACCCTTCTGTCACTTCTTGTTTTTATTCCTTGTATTTATTTTTTTGTTGTGTCTTACAAACCTTTTAACGAACTTCAGTCTTTTAGCATGTTCTTTAGATTACCTTTTCCTCTCCCAATTAGCATTCTACCCAGATTCTCCTGTCTCCTTTATTGTGGTGTTTTAAGTTTTCTTTACATCTGACTGTAACCAGCATGCGTCCTTCTGGGTTTTTTTTGTTGGCTGTTTTGTTTTGTTTTGTTTTGGTGGTTTTGGTTTTGTTTTATGTTTTCTGGACTTGCTGCTATTGTCTTGTTGCAGTGAATTACACTGAGAACCCAGGAGAGCAAGAAACCCTAAGCAGAGTCATTTCAATTGCAGGAAGCCATGCTCTGCAATTGGTAAGGAAACAGAACTTCTTCAAAACTTGAATAAGCTCTGTTTTGGTGTCTGAGGTTGATCAGTGCCAGAAAGTCTTAAATCAGAATTCACCATCAAACTCTTACCTAGCATTTTAAAACTGCACACCATTATATACTGCTTGTGTGTAAGTTGTGTTTTAATGGCTTTTATGACCTATAGGATGGATGTTGTAGCTATATGTGGCTTTGTGAATGTTTTATAACAATTTTATGTTCCTGACAGAGTTGCCAGGTGAATAATATAAAGTGCCACCATGATGAGAACTAACTACTTACACAGACATAGAAGCTATGTGGCATGCATTGCCAGTCAAAGGTTTATTCCTAAGAATCTGTTTTAGCCAGAAAGTCTATTTCTCTCAATTTAGTTTTGTTGGTTTTGTTTGTTTGTTTGTGGGTTTGTTGTTTTGTTGTTCGTTTTGGTTGTGTTTGCTTTGGTTTTATTTTGGTTTTCTGCTTTGCTTTTGTCTGTTTGTTTTCCTCATTAATCCAATAATCTTTAAAAACAAGGTCCTGCACATGGGTTGGGGCAATCCCAAGCACAAATATAAATTGGATGATGAGTAGAATGAGAGCAGCCCGCAGGAGTAGGACCTGGGGGGTGTTGGTGGATGAAAAACTGAATATGAGCTGTCAATGTGCTCTCACAGCCTGGAAAGCCAATCGTGTTCTAGGCTTATCAAAAGAAGTGTGTCCAGCAGGTTGAGGGAGGTGATTTTTTCCCCTCTATCCCACTTTGGTGAGACCCCACCTAGAGTACTATGTGAAGCTCTGGGGCCACCAGCATATGATTCTATGAATATGAAGGACATGGACTTGCTGAAGCAGGTTCAGAGGAAGGCCACAAAGATGACCAGAGGGCTGCAGAACCTCTCCTATGTGGATGGAATAAGAGTTGTTGTTGTTCAGCCTGAAGAAGCAAAGGCTCCAGAGAAACCCTAAAGCAGCTTTCCAGTACTTAAAGAAGGCCTGCAGGAAATATGGGGACTCTTTATCAGGGAGTGTAGTGAGAGGATGAGGGGTAATGGCTTAAAACTGAAAGACAATAGATTTATATTAGATGTGAGGAAGAATTTCTTTACTGTGAGGGTGATGAGACACTGGAACAAGTTGCCCAGAGAAGTTGTGGATGCCCCATCACTGGAATTGTTCAAAGCCAGATTGGATGGACCTTTGATCAATCTGGTCTAGGGGAAGAAGTCCCAGACCATGGCAGAGGGGCTTGGAGCTAAGTGATCTTTAAGGTCCCTTCCGACACAAACAATTCTATGATTATACGATCTCCATGTTTAATTTATTTTTTCTCATGAAAGATGACAGTATTGCATAAAGATGTCTTTTCCAGTAAAACGCTTCTTTTAATTTGGCCATGATACAAAAACAGATTCCCACCAGAAAAGATCTTTTTATCCAAAGCATATTGTGGCCAATTCCTAATTAATAACATATCCACCTCCAAATTCCATTTAATTTTCCAAATTAAAATTGATGAAGCAGTTAACCACAAATAAGGACACTATACCACTGATAGTTCAACCAGCAGTTTCCAGCATAGTGTGTTACTAAAGCACAACCAGCATTTAAGTTTTCATGTCCCTTGGACATGCCCTGCTTCTGGCATGTTACTATGATATCTTCAAGTGACACTCAAAAGAAGGTTTTTAACATAAAGTTTTATCAAAGCGTCAGCTGTGTATGTGTTAAAATGAAACAGGATAGGGAAAATATTTTCTGAGGAGCAAAAGCAGCACCTGAGCTGTGGAATTTTTGAAAGGAAGACAACAGAAGCTGGAGCAAAGTGAGGTGCATAGACCTTATAAGTCCTTTCCTGATGTACCAGGCAGTTTGCAGTACCATTCCTATGGCATGACACACGTAACTGCAACACTACCTAGAAGCAAATAGTCCTGCAAAACTGGACTTGAAGTGGCTTTTCACAGGCTGAATGGTGGCATTTTGTCCCTTATAAACTGTGATGTGAATTTATCTCACACCAGTGCTACCAGCCAGTGTAATCAATACTGATCATGGTGCCCTTATTTGCAATGTATTCACCTAGTCTTGAGAATGAAACAAGTGATCCTTGTTGGTCTTCTCATAAGACTCTTCTTGGGAACTGACTTCAGGGAATGAAGTGACAATAAATACATTTAAATATGCTGGCTATCATCTTCCAAAGTATATACAAAACTAAAGTGTCTACAGTATAATCATCCTCTCTTCCCTCAGCAGAGCACATGTGAAAGTACTTGCTGCCTTCCAGGAAAGTCAATACATTTGCCAGAAGAACCAGACCACCAAAGTCTTTGTGTTTTGAGTAAGTACACTCTACATTGATTATCAGACACACATTCATACAATTTTTAAAATCTAGTCTCTTAGAGTGACCCTGTGTTTGCTCACCTTGCCTGAATACAGAAAGTCATGGATGAACTCCTGAAGGGTATGTTTTGCAGTTGAGAGGATATTTAAAAAAAGAAAATACTTTAATTTAAAGTAGCAAAATGATGAGAAGAAAGTGGCAAAGCTAATTATTTGTAACAGTCTTTTAAAGTAGCTGCAACAGCTATGGATACTTTTTCTTCTGTGGCTTATCCATGAAGCACAGCTGTTGGTGGGTAGAAAAAAAAATCCTTTAATGTAGATGAAAATGCTCTTACTCCAATGTTTCTAAATCTATTTGCCTAGGTCTAGCAAAGCTTATTTTAAAGAGCAGTCTCTTCTTTAGGAATTTCTCAGTAAATAACATATTATGCATATTGTGGTGGAGGTATTCTCAAATCTGCCTGAAAAAAACCTGCTGTAATGCTCCAGAAATTGGAGGAATCTCAGCCAGGGGAAGTACATGACAAACCGCCTTAACATTAACTCTGTCTCTAGCCAAAGTAATGAAATAACCAGATTAATGAGCACAGTAATTAGGGTGAATTAGTGTGGTGGATGTAGGAGATCCCACACTTCCTACAGACCTCCTTTTTCTAGCACCAAATGATATCAACTCACTTGAGAAAGACCAGTCAGTTAGTGCCTGAACATTTATTATTATAACTATTACAGTTACTACAATTATTACAACTCCTGTTGCTACTACTACACCACAAATAAATTTAATGTTTGTAGTGGGGAGGACCAAAAAATCTCTGGACTTGTGGTCCATGCACAGCAGTATAGCAGGTTTGTCCTACTTGGTAACCTTAATCCCAACCAGGGGAAAGAGGACCAGTATCTTCCAGCCCTTTGTAAACCTTCAGGCTCTCCACAGAACAGGGAATTAATGTCAGTGGTGATCTTTCTTTTCTGCCATTATTATTACTAATGTCATCTATTAGGGAGCATTTCCCAGGGACACAGGCCAAGCTATGGTAATAACTTGCTGCACAAGCATGTACTACCAATTATATTATCACCCTAAAGGAAATAAAAGCCCAGAAAGACAGATTGAATAGCATTTGTATGAACCTAAATGTCTTTCTCTAAAGCAAGCTTTAAGTCACTTTTTTCCCAGATTCTTCTCTAAAATATACCTGAAAACAGAATCTAGCTAACCATTTACAGCAGGTGGCCACTATACATGGAACAAAACCATCATCAGCTTCAACAAGAGCTGGATTCAACCCATGGATGGAGAAATAGCAATCTCATTTAATTACATTTCCCCATTTTCATTCAAATGGAAAACAACATTCATAAACAAAGTTTCCAGGCTGCTCAGGCCATCTGTCATTTATGTAATGATGGGTAGTCCTTTGGTGTTTCTACTCATGGACTATTTATCTTTATCAGATTTATAATTATCAAGAATTTACACTATAGACTCTATTTACATGTGTTAAGCTTCTCTAAAAAAAAAAAAAAAAGTTATCAATTTAGTAGGTGTAACAACCACTATGTGAAAATGAACTGCCTTTCAGTTAATTATACTTGCAATTCCCCAGTTTTCTACAAATCAGCATTCATTCCTATTCATGCATTTCCATTTTTATTCATTCTGGCTTAGAGAAGCAAAACTTTGCCCAATGGAAAACCACTGTGGCTGCTTTCCAGATACTTTAAGGACATGTTCTATTTTCATCAGATGGAGGAATTTGCAGCTCCTCATACAATGCAAGTAGAGGAGTCATGCCAGAGCTACAGGTTCTTAACATATTTTCCCTGGGGAGTAAATGAACTGTTCATGCCACTACAGTTTCTAGAGTTAACATCCTCCAGGGACAAAGTCTGATCTTGGCTTCATCAGGAGTTGATCTCAGTCAGGCTTCAGTGTATGGATAGCACAGAGTTAAACTGCAAAGTACTGGGGCCCAAGAGACAGTCTCCCCACTGGTGTAGTTAGTTGTATTCAGGCTTCTAACTAATGCCTACACCTTTACAATTTATTCCACAGCATATCAAAAGTTAACAGCACTGACAAAACAAACTTGGCTGTGTGCTCTCCTTGCCTATGGAGCATTTTTGCTGCTAAGAATAATATGTTGTAGGTTTGGAAAGCCAAATTTTTCATGTTATTGCAGCCAGGCAATCTAGACTGCCTAATAAGGTGGATGTTATTCTAGGATGGCCTCATATTCTTTGAACGTTGACTATTTGTTTCAGTCATTGCTTTGTTGGTAGATATCACCAGTGTTATGCTCATTTCAGATTTGGTGGGGTTTTTGAGGGATGAAAAAGTGTACATTTTCCTCCTGGAGTAATTGCTCTATAAATATTAGTCTTCTCAGTTCAGTAAAGCCCAGAGTATGAAAAATTTTTGAACACTTTCTGCCTAAACAAAATAATATGATGCCAGGTTTAAGCAGCAACAGCAGGAATGGCAAGTGATTATTTAGTATTCAGGGCTTGACCTGGCTACTCCTCCGTATACACAAGTCAATGTGAATTCCATGCATGGAGGCTTTAAAGGATCAGGTTTGTCATTTGTAGAGCACTAAAAAAACAGTGCTCATTTTTAAAATGTCACTGCACATGTGGTCATCAACATAGTAATTCAGCACTGCTTAAGCCATTATATTTCCCTTGCTTGACTCAGTGCAAAATGTCATTTTGTTCCTGAAGAGCAAATATCCTCTTAAGGGCTGAGAAGTCTGGCCTTCAGTCTGCAAGGGGAAAAATACTCGGAGCTTCTGAGCATCTTCTCAAGTCCATATCTTGTGGCAACATACCTTGTTCTCCTTCAGAAAAAGCAGCCTTTTAAGTTCTATTTGTGCCATGCTAGAAGGTGGAACCATGCAGACCAACAGTGAAACACTACCCCCCTGGAGTCTGCATATGAAGTGGAGTGGTGCATAGAGTTTATGCAATAAAGAGCAATTTACTACTACCTGATTCTAGATAGTATCCTGTTCTACCTCAGGACTGTAGTAAGTGCTCAGGTGCTTGTTTTATTTGCCCTGTATATATGCCACTGCAACTGGTAATTCTGGTTACTGCTTCTCTTTTTACTCTCTAGTGCCCTTATGTTCTTCTGTTGAAGGCACTTCATAGAAGCATAGCATATACAGGCTGTTATTCCAGTCTTCATCACATTCTTCTTAACACTTCCTCAAAAGCCAAAATTAATATGCACTATATTTTCTAAGCCACCCAAAACTCTATTTCTGCATGTGATCTCCACTGCTACAATCTCTCCTAGCTGAGTGTAACCACATTTATTTGTAGTATGGTCTGAAGAGGAGAAAGACATTTCTTCTCTCCAGAAGTTCAGAGTCAAGAGAAGTGGGACCTCAGCAGGAGCCAGATGGGTTCCAAGGACCTTCTCATTTTAGCAGCTTTAGACTGTATCCTAGGGAAACATCCTAAACTATTCTGTGACAAAAAAAACCCTCACCCCAATATCCTGTTCTCCAATGCTTGAAAAAATCACGATTGAAGAAAATAATGTAGTTCCACTGACTTGGGAGGAGTGAGCATAGTCATAGAAAAATTGGTTTCGGAGGGATCTTCAGAAGCTCTCTAGTCCATCCATCTAGCCTAAGGAAGGATCATTTCTACTCTCTACTTGTTTAATCTTCATTAATCTTCCTGGAGAGAGACTGCCATACCTCCTTAGGAAGTGAATGCTGGTGCTTCTCTATGTGTAGATTTAGGAGACTTCTTGTTCCTCTTTTTTGTGCTGTCCATGATGGGAAGAGGGAACAAATTCTTCTCTTCTGTCTACAAGGGTTTCTGGTCTGTTGTAATCTTATTCAGTCTTTAAATTAAACAATCCCAAGTCTTTTAATATTCTCCAGTAGATCATACTTTCAAAATCAAAATCAAAAATAAATTTTTTTTTCCAGACTGACTCCAGCTTGTTTTTCCAATAACCAGAACTAAACAAAGCACTTCAGCTGAATTCTTACAAAATGTGGAACAAAACATTATGTCTTGAAAGCTGTTCTTCTGCATGTAAAATTTGATCCAATGTCTGCCATTTTTGCAATGGAAGAATGTTGGTTTCAGTTTATGATGCCCCATGTACATTAGTATTTCAGTTGTTATGGGAGGACTTGGATCTATCCCCATGTAACTTGTTTTATTTTCCATTTATAAAGAAATCATGAAGTACATGACCTGCTTTCCTTTGGGATGAAACTGAACCAAAAGTTGCTTCTCAAGAGTTCACTTATTTTCTGCTAATGGACAGTAAGTCCACAGCACCAGACTAGAGCTGGGCTGAAGTAAATCCCTTAAAAGAGAACCCAAGAGAGCTGGATCCTCAGCCATGGCTCTTTCACTCTACAAGCTTGTTCTTGGTCCACAGCGCTTCTTAAGCATTCCTGCAGGGCACTCCACAGCCTTCAGAACCTGTCTTGAAGAAGAGTGCCTTACTGGTTGTACTGCACACCACATATGTGCCATTGATTACTTTTGATGTTAATATCTTTTAATGTCATATCTTGCATTTTTAAATTTCATTCAGGGTTTAATTTCTCAAGTTCTCCTTAAATTCTAGTGCTGTCCTCCAATGCATTTGCTGTTCTTCTTGTCTCCAGGACATTTGAAGATATAATATTTAATATTTTATTTTCTCTCATGTAGGTCATTAATTAAAATATCAAGAAGAGTGAGATCCAAGATAGATCCTCTGGCACACCACTCAGTACCTCATTCCATCTTAAAAGTGAACTACAGAAAATATTCTTAAGATCTGATTACTTAGTCAATTTTGTCACACACTGTAGAATTTTCACTAAGGCTTTGTATGTGTAAATTTTTTAATAAGAATGTCATATGAGAGAGTGTTAATATCAAAATATGCAAAAATAGCTGCCTCTATCTGTAAGATCTTGTCATAGACAGAAGTTAAGTTGGATTAATGCAATCTGGTTATAATAAATTCCAGTGGGCTGTTATTTATCTTGTTATCCTTCAGGTATTGAGATAATCATTTAGCCAATTGTTTGTTCTAGATATTTTTCTGGGAACTGAATTCGAGTGATTTTTTTTCCCCATTTAATATTATTGACTATGCTTGCCATTTTTTTCTGGTACCTCATTTGACCTCTATGATTCTTGAGGGCTTCATTTTGCTCTACCAAATAAAACAGACTGAGGAGCACACTCTGGCCCTGAGGCCAAGTGGCACAACACAGTACATGTCCACATGGCAAATCTTTCCCCTCACTCAGAAAAAGGTGTACACATTCAAACTGTCCCTCACCCAGCTTATTCCCCATCTGTGTCCAGAAACTGTCTGGGATAACAGTAGAACAAAAAGATGCCAGAGAGTCTTGATTCATAAAAAGGTTGGGTGATCCTAGGACATCATGTTAGCCTATAACCTCTGCTCTGTTTACAAATATAGGCAGAGCCAAAAAAATGATCACTAAAATACCTGACGTGACTTAAATAAGTTTAGTTGTGATGATGATCTTGATGCCCAGCTCAGTGTTTAGAATGCCAGGTCCATTTTATCCTCTAAGAACTGCCATGTGGAGTGGGAGAAGATTTTTTATTTTTTTTTTCAAAGATGCAGAGAGAAAACTGCCTGTGTGTGCCAATTTAGTTTAGGAATCTAACTTATTCCTTGCTCTGCACCCACCACATAATAAATGTTTCCTTTTGTTCATTATATGTACATTTTCTCTCCTTGGAGTGCTTACTTATTAGCCCTCATTTTCAAATGCCCTTGTTATTGTGATTCTGTAACACATTCTCTTCTACCCATTTCAAGCCAGGCCTTCTTTTTAGTTATTGTATTGTTACATTATGCAAGAGTCATTATTTGGTCCTGTCTTAAAGAGAGAACCTCTAGCTGCTACATAATGCATGTACAGATTCAATGCATTTCTAATGCCGAGAATTTCTCTCATTTCCCATTGTTCATATAGCCAGAAATATTCTGTGGAAAAACTAAAAATAAATCTTCACCCAGCAGAATATGGTTCATAATGTCTCTTGATATGGTTATTATCTCAGATTTAGCTCAACTTACTTTGTATGGGAGGCAGAGAGAGATTCAGCTCTAATTTAATATCTCTGAGATTGATCTGAGTTGTTTGCAGTTTCAGTCACACGTAATAAGGTGAAGGTACAGTGTCTGACTGTCTGGCTAGACATTTATGCTGTGCTTGTCATAGTAACATATCTGAGCTGCTTTGAAAAAAAAATACTCTGAAAAGCCAGCAAAAATTAATAATGACCTTCCAATATTATTAACCTAACCCGATTCCTTTGTGCTTGACACCATTAGATTTCATTCCTTTAATGATGTGCTTCCCCATTCCACAATCCTGAAAACTGCTGGAATGGGAAGCTGTGTCAGATGCCTTTCTGACAGAAAACCATGGTGGACTGCAATTGTGATGGAGGCTGGAGAATGGTCGGGGGGAGGGAACGGTGGCTAAAGCTCATGTGGCTGCTCCATGGGTTTTAGGACTGGAAAGGAAAACACCACAGGAGGCACTGCTAATAAAAGTAGGAGGGAAAGATTGATGGGTACCTACAGCTGCAGTGCTAAATCTCTCCCTTGTGAATTCTTATCAAAGATAATTCAAAATGGAGTAACTTCTGAAATATCTAGGATACGCAATTCAGCCTAATGCTGTGGTCCCTGAATTATCTCCAGAAGCAGTATAATTACACAGCCCTGTCATTCTGCCCAAGATCCTTAGTCTCTTGAGAGGCAGATCTAATTACTCTGGCACAGCACCAGCCTAATGCAGCCACAGCTCTTCTGGGAACAAGCCGAGGCATGTGCTGACACTGTGCTGGACTGGATAGTCAGGCCAAATCCTGCTCAGTGATAGCTCCAATTTGTCCTCCCAATGCCTTGTGGTATACTGCAGGTGGGTCCTACAGACAGTCTGCCAAAGTAGACCCTAAACCCTGATGAACTGGGTGGCAGGATGATCCTGGAAGCAATGACCAGAAGACGTGTTTTTGCCTTGATCTCCTTGCTGCAGAGCAAGAAGCAACATCAGCTTAAACCTGCTGACCACATAGAGTCCTGAGAAAGTTTCAGAGGAAAGAACAAAGCACTGAGAGACTACTAAAGAATTGTTTGCAGCATTAATGGGTGTATCCAAAGCTAGCTTTTATTTAAATACTGCTCTTGACTGACAAAAAACTGCATAAGATAAACACTCTTAGTGCTGCAGCCAGAATACCAGCTCCATTTTTTTTGCCTTCCAGAAGAATAATCCTCTGCATTAAGAGAAACACATTTTTATATTTTTTCCCCTGAGTTATTTTGAAAATAGAAAATATTTTGAAAAAATTGAAATTAAAGCTTTTTGGATTAACTTCATGTCACTAAAACTTACTTAGCATGTGAATAACTCTTTAGATTCCCAGATTCACATTATTTCTAATGAGGAAGGACACTGGACAGAATTGTAGAGTTTGTGATTATAAACTGGTATGCAACTAGTGCTGCTTCACTTAAGTGAGGTGTTGTGGATCACTTTCAGTACCATCAGGCCCAGTAAGGCTTGTAGTGACCAATCCAGTGAAAATAGCAAATATTTTTTATGACATCAAGCAGCTACTGGATCAGTTGGATAAATGACATGGTTGCCTGAGTGATCATGACTTTTTTTCCATCAGTGATGTAAGAAGTTGGACTCTGGCCATTGTGGACAGGAGACAGTCTGAGTTGCTCACCCTACTATGTTGTCCCACACAGCAGGAGACTGAATAAACATTAATTAAACTTTTCAGAATACCATGACTATATCAACAACACTCTTTTGGAGAGCTGCCTATACAGCCAGACCACTCTGGATACTCTGCTATTGCTTGTACACTCAGCAGTACCAGTAACATCATGGGTGTACTGGTGCTCACCTTTCAGCATCACTATTTGGATCCATTGCACCAGAAACCTCAAAGACACCAAGAGGATCGAGGTTGAAGAAAAACATTCTAGTATGAAAGACTAAGAATCTAATCTACCCTGAACCAGAAATTAATAATTCTACACTGAATTTCTCATCCTTTCCTTAGTTTCCATTCAGATACATGTTTAAATTATAGGAAAAATCTGAATATAGCCTTATAATGTCTTCAGGAAAAGCACCATTCATTTCTGTTTGTACAATGTTTGTCACAACAGGACTCCAACTCAAAGACATTGGCGCAGTGAAGAGTGCAGAAGACTGATAGCAATTAAGGGATGGACTGTCTGAAGCCAGAACACTGGAGCAGTTCCACAGTTCTTCATTCTCCATCAAATTCAGTAAACCATGATGAACTTGGTGGAAACTCCTCTTGGGGAATCTTGACTCATCTACATGACTACGGTGTTCTCCATCACACTCTGACACATTTATGGCTAAAGAGACTTCACTGCCACAGTGGTCTGCTGCTGTGTTTTCCATTCCATAAAATAAACTGTGCTATTTACTGTTTTCTCCTTCCCAATTTTTATAACCTAGAAGAACAATAGGCACGTATATGCATTTATGAGGCAAAGTTCTGAGAACTTGGCGACTTGCCTGGTCTCCTCATCTGTTTATGTTGGGATCAGGCAGGATATTTTGCTGCAGCAAAAGAATGAATAGAGTTCTGTCCCTCTAAAATCAGTTGCTGAGAAGTACAGGTCAGAGCCAGCGTGTGCTGAGGTCTTTGTGATGAGCAGAGAGTAATAAATCACCTCATTACTTCTCTTTTCACATTACATCCAGTATCAGGAGGAATGTTTCTAATCTCCTTACTATGTGGTTCTGCTTTGGTGTGTATGTGGGAAAGACAAACAAGCTTTAGTCCCCACTCTGTCAGATTTACTCTTAATATCCCCTACTTGGAGAAGATTCTGACACCCTTTTGGGACTGGGGAGAGAATCTGGATCCTGGATGGATTTCAAAGGGACAAAGAACAGAAATTGAGCCTTAGGAGTAGGAGCAATGGAGGGGGAGAAAGTGGAAGATTGAAAACCTGAAATGAAACCTTGTGTCTCCTGATCTGAGGGCAAGTCCCTGTATGTGTGATAAAATTCCATGTGCAGACTAATTTTGTGGCTGCTCCAAGGAAGACTGGATAAATCCCAATGATCACGGGAAGAGCTGGTAGAAACCTCCTGGTAAAGGATTTCTTTTAACCAGTTTATTTTCAGTATGTGGCTGAATGATCAGTTTCCTTCTCACAAAGGGTGAGATATTCCCTGGGCGTCGCACTGGAACTCTTTCAATCCGTAATTGCATTCTGTTATAAGGAAAAAATGATCCATCTGCCTCTTATTTATGGACCTGCTGGTTCTGTCTAGGTTAGACATCCAGGAAAGAACTGGGACTAGGTCTACCTGTCTGCCTCCAAAGGAGACCCTGTGCAATGCTACCTTCAAGTCTGACAGCATCACCCCTTGTATCCTCACATGAATTCTTCCCTCTCCTCCAAAGCAGGAAGAAGTGGAAATTATTTGAGAAGCTGAGGTGCCTTGTGCAGTTCTTGGCCTCTGCGGCTGAGCTATCTTAAGGGTATCAATTCACAGTTAAAACTGTAGAAGGGTTTTCCTGTTTTCCTAAGCTAGGAAATAGACCACTTGCATGTTGGATGAGCATTCATAAAATGGGAAATTTTTATGGAACTGCCACATTTCCCTCCTGCTAGATACACACATAGTGTCCTGCTAAAGGCTTATCTGCACTGAAGTCCAGTGTAAAGGCCTGACCAAGCTTCAGATGAAGTAATCCAAATGCCAGTAATAGCTTAGCTGTGACACCATGGAGTTCCTTAGAGCCAGCTCTCTACCTTACACCTCCTTTTTTTAATAACTTTGATAACTAAAAAAAGGAAAGAAAACATTTCCAGCTCCAATCAGTCAATGAGCAGATACTGCCAATAATGGGTCTAACAAAATTTCTGCAACTAAAACCTTGTGAGTCATCTGGTTCATACCCTTTAGATCAGATTTGTTTTCAAGAATGCATTCATTAGCTCTTTCAAAGTATGGCAGGCTTATCCTCCAGAAAAGGAAGCAGCTGGGATAAAAAGCGTATTAGTCTCTGAGTGGAAAAAGTAGAGATCTACAAGGCAAGAGCATGATTTTCTGTAATGCTTGAGAGATGTCTTTCACAATATAAGTGCTATTGAAAATATCTTGATAGTATGAGCATCTCTAGCTCTATATTTATAAAAGTGTTAATAAATACTGTAAGCTATATGGTAAAATAATGTTTTAGAATGCAGACTTTGACCTTCCCAGGTAGATCTCTTTTTCCTTCCTCATCTTCACACTAGGAATGTTACATCAGCCTATAGAGATCAAGGAACAATGGCTCATTTGTTAGGTTGCCTCAGTCAGCTCTTGACATGAAAAGGCTATCCTAAAGGGTCTTGTACAAGTCATCATGAGCACCCTACCTACCCTGAGTGTCAGGGACTTGGTTCCTGGCCCTTTGCTGTTTTAGTAGTGTACATATGGGCCATATTCAGACCATTGACCATGGTTCATAAGCTAGGCTGAAATGATTCCTGTTATCTTTCATTGTCAAAAGAGCAATGGAGAGAGACAGGGACAACAGACTCTTTGCAACCAGCAGAGGTAAAAACTCAGTGGATGTGGGTAAAGGATGTCATGATCTAACCATAATGCCCAAAGTTACTATCTGTCATAAGCAGGCTGAATGTGGAGCCTACTCCATTAACTACACAGGTAATAGTCCAACAACTAGTTTCTAAGTCAAATCTCTTTACTCTTTAAAATCTGTATGAATTTAAACACCCATATCCTGCAGGTCTGTGATTACAACATGGCCAACACCAAACCCTGGCCCTGACAGGGGTTGCTGTTCAGTCTCATTGCTGTGGTCAGTTATGATGACGTGCCTACATGTGATCTACCAGACATGGTAGGGGGTCTGCTGGTGCTAACATCTGCTGTAGAATAGTCTGTGCCTGTGACAGAAGGTCTGTGTCAAGTCTTTGTTGACATGCCTAACATTTAAACCACAGATCATCCTTGATCCCACAGCACCATTTCTGCTTTTAAAGAGATGTCCAGATCAAAAATCTGAATATCTGATGTATCCATTTGATCTGAAAGTTTCAAAATTCTCTTTTTTATCCAAATTCACAAAACTGCACATGATGTTGTGTTATGTTCATGCTATACAACAGCAGGTTGAACAATAAATACTGTAATTTATGTAGCTTTTGTCCCTGATTTTTAGTCTACTGTATTTTTAAAATGTTTTAAATTGTCCCTTTAATAATCAGATACTCTGAAAATTTTAATAACTTCAATAAGGATAAGTTTATAGATTCTGAATCTTAAGCCATCCATTTTCTCATTTTATGAGTGCTGACTAAAGAATTCCCTTCACATTTGCTCAAATTGTTATGAGTTTTTAAAATGCTCTTTAAAAAAAAAGAAAAGATATTTCTAAAATAAAATGAAATTATTTCCTGCTGCTTCTACTGGATTGAAACAGTTGCTTTGCTGAAGCATATTATCTTGTTTAATTGCTTAGTTCTAATGCACATTACTGGTTTTCATATGAATATGATGGATTTGGTTTATTACTGTCATACCAGTGTTGGAGACGTGTAAACCACTGTGACAGAGTAGGGAGTAAGGACTCATAGATCATATCAATAGACTTACCTTTGCCATCAGTTTTTAAAGAAGATACGAGCCATGAGATATGTACTGCATTATTGTGGAAACTAGCAGCATGGATTCATGTGAGGTGTTTGTGTAGCACTCCACCAAGCTATGGAGAGCAGAGAGCTTGTTTCTTTTTTGTGCACTGTCTCAGGTGCCATTTTTTATCTTCTCCTTATAGCAGTATCCTCCCTAATGATCAGTTTGCACCTCATCTGTATAACCTGGGGGCCTCACTGAGAAATTTAAAGGATGGTTCTGAGCACCCTGGGAATTCCTCTTTTACACAGTTAGGAAGCTCTGTATCACCCAACCTCACCAGATGTATGACAATGTCCTATTTTGTGGTTAGTATATGAGGAGGGACAGATCCATGTTCCCACCCTTACATCATCAAGTCCTACACTATTTTCCTGAGAAAAGCTTTTTTGTTCCACAGATAAATATACACATTCACATACTGTGAGCACTTCACTGAAATCTATAGCATGATGTCTGTGAGTTACTACATGAATTAGTCATACTAATATTAATTATTCATACATTAATCATTAGTCAAATAGTTATAGTTAACTGGACTCTACCAAAAAAAAATAACTTCTTGTAATGAAGTAGTAAAGTTAAATACAAAAAATACAAATATCCCAAACTTGACAAAATTTCAACTTGATATTATATTAACATTTCTGGTTTATTTTGATTTTTATATATATTCATTACAGTCAGCAAGAAAGAATATTAGTTGAAATTGTTCTATTCTACACAACACGTATTTTGGGCAACAGAATTGCGGGGGTTGCCTTGGTGCCTTGTACAAAATGGACTTCTGCTCTGCATGATACTTCTTATCCCCACAAGTTTCCTGTCTTAGACAAATATTTCCTCATCTCTGTAATCATCCCCTCAGGGATCAGGAATTACATGTAAAATGTGTCAGATACTTATATTTCATCAGGTCACCTGGTGACAGAAAAATACTTCCATGTCTTCAAAGTCTTGGAGAATGTGTATAGAGACTTGCAGAATGCTGCTCACAGAACTGAATTTCACTGAAGAGCAATTTCAAAGAGTATTTTGACACCTATATCTATTTATGAGATAGTAAAGGCATTAAACTACAAAATATAATCTGGTCATCTCCAGGTGTCTCCTCCCACACACACCTGGTTCCCACTGTAGTTCTAGGTAAATATAATATCACCTTTTGACTTCCTTGTGTGGAACTTGATATAAACCCATCCTGTTTTATATTATATAAACTTTTATGCTGTATCACTGCTAACAGAATCTGAGTACTGTTATGTGGTTGCCATGGCTACCAAGAGATGGCTAGACTGTAATGGTAGCAGGACTGTATTTATATCCACCCACACCACATGTTGTTTGATATCCTGGCCCAATACATGTTTACATAAAATTAATTTACTAAGCTGGGATCTTGTGGGTGTACTTAAAAAACTGGGAATGGGAGTGGGGGAGAGAGATGGTACTCACACCTGCATTTGGTCCAGAAGTAGAAGTGACCTGAGACCTTCCAGGATACAAAATCATAGGTTTTTTAGCTCCATGTGGTGATATGAGATCCAAAAATGAAAGGAAATGGAGCCCAATCAGTGGCAAGCCCAGCTCAGCAGGAGTGCAGGTGTAAGACTGTACAATTTGATCATGTCAACAAGGTGGCAGAAGGATGCAATGGACAGACTTGGGCTGGGAGCAAGTCCCCTACAGTCCTGAAATGCAAACTCTCCTCATGTGGGAGGACAGATAGACAGTGCCAAGACAGGTCTTGCCAGCACTCCATCAACCGTGGCTGGGTTAAGAGCTCTGCTGCAAGTATGATTGGCATGAGACTGGCTGCCTGGCCCTTAATTGGCCCTTAATTGGCCATCCCAATGGGCTTTTGGCAAAGGGAAAACTTATGACTTGTAGAGCTGAAATTGCTGCAAACCATTTGCTGGATGAAATTTTTGAGGAAGGTGGAAAGGAGTGTTGCCAGGAGACAGGAGGTGAAAGGAGCTCTTCTGCTGCTGTGAGTCTGCTAGATGGCTAGGTTAACATGGGTGCTGCACCTCACTAGACGGTTATTGTAAGTTTTAATTAATAGTTAGGCCATCTAAATCTTTGAAAATGGGTGTTTTTAAAAATCTGAATAAATGAATAAGCACTGCTTTGAGGCTTGAGCCCAACTCGACATTTTGAAGCGTAATTCAGAGTTGGCAGGATAGCTTCCATTTTTGATTAGTGATAAATCTAATTGCAAAGGAATAGCTGACTTTCAGAGCTGGGACTGTATTACAAGCCATCTGAGGGTAGGCATCAGGCTAAATGAGCCTGATATAATGATTTATTTACAGCATCTCTGATACATTTAGTAATCCATTATAATTGTATAGACAGAGACTTCATTATCCCTTCACATCTCTGTGATCCCTTCAAGGACTGGGGAGTTGCAGAGTAAGCCAGCAGAGAGGGTAGTGCTCAGAAGGCTTCATCCTGCAAGGTGCTGAGCAGGATGTACCCCTCACCAGACAGACGAGGGTATTCAGTTCTTCACACTGTTTCCTCCTGTGAGTTATTCAAGTCAATAGAATATAATTGAATTAATTTTATTTAGGGTCTAACAAGGAAAGGTAGTTAATTTCTGTTGAATAATTGGAATAAATCTCTAATTGAATCAAAGTCAATATAAGTAAATATTTTCATTAGGCTGTTAGCACATAGTTTGAATGTATTCCTGTGCATTACTCCTGTTATTAGCTATCATAGTTTGGGAGAGGGAGTTGTTTTTAGCAACTACAAAATTAATTAATTAAACTTGTAAGAATTTTTATTCCTTTCAAAAGTATTTATTTTTAATTTTTAAAATGGACTTTTTTTTTTTTTTTTTACTCAGTTCTATACAGTTTTTGAGGGAAATGGGAGCTTTATCATAATAACTTGTCACACCCTATTGTGTCTTCTAAACAAAGATTAAAATTCCAAAGTCAAAGTTTTCCTTATAAAAACTGAGTTTTTCTTAGTTGAAACCCCAATTTTCCTCTGAAAAATAACCAAGATGGAACCTTTTTGAATAACTGTAGTTGGTCCAGTTCAGTTTGCAGAAAAAGTGCCAGTAAGTGCAACAATTAGGCATGTCCCTTTTGTAACTCAACACTGCAGAAAACAAGGCATCAACAGCACTGGCTCTGTGCTGCTTAAACCCAACGTGCTTCTGCGATGAACATCTGTACTCCATCCTCTGCTTTATGTCTTTGTCTGGAAGATGGTTCATTGAGGTTATATACTAAACCTCAAAGAAGGTTTGAAGCATCATCAAAGAGTAGGGTTCCTTTGCTTCATCCCCATCCTTGTCACTTTTTTTAAGAAATAGATTGTTTGAGGTGTTGTTCAAGAGGTCGAAGCATAGGAGAATATCACTTAGTGCCCTGTAAGGCTGGAGAAGTGGGATGAAGGGTCATAATTATTCCTTGTTTATTTAGGTAGAAACCTATTTTTTAAACTGTTGCTAAAGGGATAGAAGTTCCCCAGGAGATGAAGGAGCAGAACAGCCAGTTAGCATGTTTACCTATCTGCCAAGCCTAAACAGACATATTGATGCACATTGAAGACTCTGAAATGGAAGCGAATAGTCCGAGATATTACTTCCACATCTATAGCTGACTGGGAGAGCAGAGAGAAGGTGAAATGTCTGCAACCCTATTTTAATGCTTCCACAAAGTCCAGGATTCCCAGTTTTCAAGGATCTGCAGAGTATGGAGACATACTGAGTGACTAAAGGCCATGGCTACCAACTTGATGGACAGGACCACTAGCCCATTGTTACATTTGCTCTCTGTCTGCATTTAACACTTCTTTTGTTAATGTCTGCAGAAGGGGACAGGAATTTTCTCACTGAAGAACTTCACAAACAAAAGCAGGAAGCATATTGTCTGTACGTCCTGGTGTGGTCATAAACTCTTCTGAGAAAGGCACAGTTCAGTAGCCATAAGATTCCTGAGGTCCTCCTCGCCTCTGTGTTTGTGTGTGTGTGTGTGTGTGTGTGTGTGTGTGTGTGTGTGTGTGTGTGTATGGCAACTGAACAGCCCATAGCCTCTCTTCACAACCCCCTCCAACCCCAGCTTTATCAGCCAGGCTCCAATTGCTTTAGGTTACTGATGTGCCTAACAAAGCCAGCAGGCAGTGACCCAGTGAGCTCTGCCTCTGGATGCTGAGCTCATATCAGTGGTAGTATTGCCCTCTTAGATTTGCTGTCATAAAGCCTCATGGTGCTGTAGAGATAGAATTTCTGCCCTTCTTTCAGGACTCTTCAGAGAAAGGCTTCAGATAGCAATTTGTGAACAATAGGATTGAATTTGCATCTGATTCAAAAGTAATTTCACATGGCTTTGAAAGCATTTGTTTGTTGGGTTTTTTTTTCTTCTTCTTCCACTGTTCTTTTGCAAAGGGGTTTTATGAAGTGAAACAGGGATTAAAACAAGGAAGAAAACTACAGAGAGAGGTTTACATTGAAAAATTTTGACTATTTTAAACCACTAGAAGTGTATTTCCATGATGCAATGCTTCTTAGAGAACCATTTCTTACCTACAAAAAGACTGGTATTTTTGGATGGTAGATGACAACAGCCTTAAAAATGGCAGCTCAGAGACTCAACATGTAGAGTCATGCAAGTGCAACTCTTCACCTGCTGAGAACTAAGAGCCCAACGGTGGGGCCAGGAAGAAAGAAGCAGAAAAGTATTTTTGCGTATTTTTATTAATAATAGTAAAGCTGAAGGCTCCTTAAATTCGGGTGTTGATTCCTACATGTAAGCACAGTAACGACTGAGGTTTTGCTGGCTTACATTTGTTGGGAATAAAAGCTTGGGAAGTGTACATCAGATTTATAAATATTTGTTAGTCTTGAACACCAAGCATAAATGGGAAAGATGCAAAATGAGGAGAAGGATATTGAATTAAACCAATAAAACTCTCCATCTGTAAAAGCTCAAGGAATGTGTAGAGATTTATTGGAGTCAGAAATGAGTTCATTAAAAGATGCACCAGAAGTAATGAGATAAGATGGGATGAGTGTGTCCCCATTTTTGTCTCCTTAGAAAAAAAAAGAAAAAAGAAATTAAAAAAAAAGCTAAGTGGATGGGGGAGGAAAGGAGGACTTGTAGAAAGGGCAGGAGCCAGCCTACATTTGCTCCACTCCAGAAAGAAAGCTCTGTAGAATCACAATAGCTCTGTGAGATCCCCATTGCTGTTCTTCCCGATAACATCTTTTGCATGGGCAGGGACCCAGAAATATGCAATCCTCCTGTCTCTGCTTCCCTCACAGCTCCTCTTCCATCATCTGCCTTTTCTCTCCATCTTGCACTCAGCTTTTCAGCCATCTTGAGACTGACTGTACTGCAGCCAACAGGCTGAGATGTTATGAGCCATCCAGAGCTGCCCAAACTGGGAAAGAGACAGAGGGAGCTGACCAGGCCACACAGTTAACTGGGGAAAGGAGCCAGCAACCAGAGCAGTAGCTGTTGTGGCTGACCTGCCATCCCAAAGCATCCATCTGTGACTGACCATCTGCCTTGGATCCTGCAAGCATCAACAAAACACCATATTTTTCCCCAGCTCTTCTATCCTTTCTCTCCTCCTTCCTCTTATGTCTGTCCATGCCTGGCCACAAACAGAGAAAGCAGCATCTCAGAGCAGAATAGAAGTGACCGTGGTGTCTTGTTTGCTGGAATTGTTTGACCAGGCAGTGATATCCATAACAGCACACAGAGCTACTCAGGGCTACTTCAGCAGGTAAACTCCTTCACCACAGGGAATTTAAGTTTGGGGAAGCACCAGCTACTTAAAACAGCATCTGCTAGGACATACGGTCAGGAAATGATAGGACATAGGACAAATATGATGAGACACGACAGAAAGGTCACCGAACAGAAAGGTGGAGTTCTTACTTAAAAAAAAAATGGGACAAAGATGCTAATTTTAACTTTGTATCATTGAACCCTGACATTTTAGATTGCTTTATATTATTTTGTTTGAATATAAGTGCAGTGTAAACACAGGCATTACTGCTGAGGATGGTACAACAGCTTCATTTTAAGGAAGACTATAAATGAAGGGGAAGCCAAAGAAGGTTGGAAAGAAGTAGACAAAGCAGAGTCCTTTTAAAGGAAGGCAATCCTACCTGATTTCAGCTCAGTGTGGATTCAAAGGTTCTTGTGGCACTTATCAAGTACTGCCCACTGAGAAAGACTCTAATGAACATTTCTCCCCTATATCTTTATTACTGAGACAACTCCTAATGGCTACAGCAGAGCACGTTGCTGCTTAATGCATAAAGCCTGCTGTGTTTGCCCACACAGCCACCAGAGTTGGTAGCACTAAATTCACAGTGCTGTGCTTTGAGTTGCCTTGCTGAATGAAAGGCTACGTATATAAAACAAACTCTGTTCAGCTCTGACTCACTCTCACTTTTCTGCAAAAGACAGTATTAATATTAAATTGCATTTCTTCCTGGGAACAGTATCATTTCCATTCTGTTGACAAATTTCCTAGCAACACAGGGGTAGAGGAAGAGGAGACAAAGTGTGACGGAGAGCTCTGGGAACTGATCTAAGTGTTTTGCACAACCTCAGCCATTTCACTGCTGTTTCTTTCGGATAACCACATCTTTGCTGTCTTGCAATGCATCTGACCATTCTAATTCTTCCAGTGAATCCCATGCTCAGCTTTAAAAAAACATCTCTGCTTGGATGCATAGTGCTGCTGAGATCCGGAGTGCAAATGAGTAGCATCATGCATCCTAACATCAGGCAGATGTGTTGAGAAGCAAAACATGCCCTTGCTATGAGAACCAGGCAGCAAAAAAGACATCTTCATGAAAGCAGAAAGAACAGACCCAGCAAAATTCTCTGAAAATGTTTTATTATTCAAACAAGTCAGATTCAGCTGTGCTAATCAGGCAGAGGTGGAACATTTCATTTAAGTCCTAATGAAATGGAATTGCAGTGTCCCACTGACTTTCATTGTGGTTTGTGGTCTGTGAAGTTTGTTAAAATTCTTGAAAATCTAAAAATTCCATTTTTAGATGTGAGACCAGAACCCCTGTGATTTTCTGTACCAATTTACCACATGGTAGCAAATAAGTGAGTGAGACTGTAACTTTCCAATCAGTATTGCGAGGTAGTCATAGGAATCAGATCTTTAATTCACAATCTGAATCCCTACTGCTGAGAATTAATTCCATCAAGTCAGGAGAAAGACGTATGCAACATGGCTTATGTACCTGCATGAATATGTGGAATGTGGCTGTTCACAAAGACCCACAAGCCAACGTTTGTTTGTCAGAATTGTTCAGTGTATTCCAAGGTCATGGATGCATTTAGCATGATCATGGTTAATTTGCAGGTTATTGAAGAACAAAACAAAAAGAGATAATGAAATATATCAGCACCTGTAGCAATCCTGCATCTAGCTGCAGTGGAGAGACTGCTGGAAAGCATTCAGAAATTACATCTTTTACAAAAATTTTCTGGTGAGACTGAAGAGTGGTAGAAAACTGTGGTCACTTATTTACCCTTGTTCTGCAGAATTGGCACAATTATTCTCATCCATTGCTGCTCATCACAAAAGACAGAATGCATCTTGCATTGTAGTGCTTGGAAGACAAAGCACCTTTCTGGAGTCAAGTGCAGTTTTGCAGACTATACATCAAGAAGCTCATATAGGAGATTCCTGGTATGATTTTAGATCTTGGTCTCCTGCACTGTCTGTAAAAGGCATCTACTGTGCTTTGGGACGTGGCCAAAGTGGAATTCCAAGAGTGTGCCCCAAAAAGCTGCTAGACACACCAGTTACTGCTGAGCAAACTCTTGAAAACCACCCACACTGCTCTTCTTAAGGAAGACCTGGATTCCAATCTGTGATTTCTGTAAAAAGGATGTCCTTACCAAAACACATCCCACCCCAAATAAGAGTCAAGTGTAATTTTAAGGAAAAAATTGCTGTGGGCCTAATGATGTATTTGTACAGAGGAAGAATGGAGACCATTTCACCCCTTTACTAACTATTTGGGTTTTAAGTGAGTGCATTGGTGCAAATGTGCCAGTGCTTTTTTAAGGGACTGGGGAAGTGACGTGTTGTGCATGAAGATGTTTGAATAGGATTTAAGAAATCAGCAGGACTCCATGTAAATCTAACAGAGACTGAAAAGGTTCTCAGCTTTGTCCCATAACATTGTTTTACAAGCAGACTTCAAGACTGTCATTATGTGAAAATCCTCTCCCAACAGTTTGTGCAAAGTCTGTGTTAGGTGTTGCCCTGTAGCCGACACAGGGATAAGTGGACACCAAACCACACCATAGTACACACACAAAACAATTACATAAATGACTCTCCATGTGCACAGATGTCTAGCCTCAAAACACAATGTTACAGTGTGGGCTGAATTGCTGGGGTGATGGCTGTGTCCCATACTGGCTCCCATCCTGAGACAGAAATTTTCCTTCTGGACCCATGTGATTTCTCAATGAATAGTTCAGGTTAAGAACCTGATACACAAAGACACTATCTAAACAAAGATATTGGGAGAATAAGACCCCACACACTTTTGTTTGAGGAAAAACACTGGTGCAACAAAAGCTTTCAGGTATAATACTGGAAGTGGTTTCATTTTCCAGAACAAAGAACCACACTGGCAAAAACTGGAACGGTATAAATACCTGAATGATATAAATACCGTAAGGACGAAGATTTCTCTCCCTACAGACTAAAAAGAAAAAAAAAGGAAATTAATAAAAGGGAGAGAAGAGCACACTTTCATAAAACAGGGGTCTCTCTCTACCTCTCTGAAACTCTCTGTCTTGCAGAGGCATCACTTCCAATTGTTCTGTTCCATATGCCTTTTCTAGCTCTGTACTAGTATGGATGTAAGTTTTCTACTCAACAGTTATGATTTCCACATCTTTTATGAAAGTGTCAATCCACAGCCACTGCAATGATTGAATTCACTCTGGGGGTTTCTTGTGGCACAATGAAGAACAACATATGAGCCAACTGGGACTGTTTTTGCCTCTGCTGCCAGCACAGACCCACTTTGCAATTACTAAGGCAGAAGATCTGAGGGTTTTTTTAAATAAATGCAAAATGAATTTAAAGTTATCTTGACCTTTTCAGAAAAGTATTGAGGGGAAAACAAAAGTTAGAGACACTCTGCATGTGACCTTGCCCTAGCACAAGCTTTCCTTTTGCAAAACTTTGCAGACTGTCATTAGGTCCTATGAGTTTTCTGTCCAAACTAGATCCTGTGGTTTATCTGAGCCAGTCTCTTAAATCCAGAAGCCAGACAATTTCTATGACAGGGAGTCCCTGGATAAGGATGGGTTGCTTCAAGGGTCACAGGGGATGCCAAGAGAAGGTGGAGACTTCCCCTGCCTGTTGTTGATTGTCTATGAGAAGAAACATATGACAGCCAGCCAAGACAGAACCAATTGTGCAATCAGCTTGGCTTGACTGGCCTTTGGTGACATGACACTGTATCAGAGCAGAAAAATCATGACCTCTGTGTTGCACCCTGACCTATTTTAGAGGAGAAAGGCTATGCAACATGCTAGCCATTTCTGTTGAAGAGCCATAAGCAGCCCTATAGCTGACCCCACCACACAGGATTATCAGAGATCTCAAAGTACTCAAAAAAGCTGAAATTGTAATGCTGTGAATTTCCTTTCAAGAAGCAGAAAAGAGAGAATGGGAACAGGAGAACATTCATTGTACCTTCCTCCTCCTTTTTTGTCTGGACTCGTGCCAAGCACATCTGGACAAAAAAGAGGGGAAATGTGGTTTCCACAAGATGAAACTTTGAATGGATACAAGCAGTTTCTAAGGAGACTTGCTTTATAATTGTAGAGGAAATTACAAGCTGAATCATCTGTGGTCTGGGGAGAGAAATCAATGATATTTTGTAAGTTGAACCCAACTGTGCTGACTACTTACCAAGAAGGAAACTGGAAAGAAATCAATTCCACGAACTTTCAACAAAAATCCATCTTAATTCAGGTCTGACAGATTTGTTTTGTTCTCCTTCTCTAAAGCAACGTGATGCACCAGCCTGAAATCCCTATTACTATTGCAGAGACAGACCTTCCCCACCAAAGACAGACTAATGCACAACACTCCAGACCTGCCAAACCACTTGCTGCCGAGTCTTGGGAATGCATAAAGGGCAGCACACCTTTCAGGGCTGGCCTGCTGATCCTGCTGGTGTGTCTTCAGAGGGCAGATCCAAATCAGAATCCACAAACTGTGGTGCATTGCAGCACACATTGAAATGGATTGCTGAAACACAGCTGCACAAACTGGACACTGTCATGACAGTAGCAGACTAATTCTGCTTATAACCTAAAGGGCATCTGACTCATAAATTAGTACTCTTCATATGCTGGTGCTTTAAAAATTTTAATTTTTTTTTTTTTTTAAAAAAAGACAAGAGGGTGAAAAGAAGACCCTGAATATCCACTAATATTTCCCTTCATTTTGTAGTTTCACTTTATTGAATGTCCCTGTGAAATGCTGAACTTAGCCTAGGTAAATCAGAAGAGAGAACAGGGAGATAATCTTCTGGAAAGATGAGTGAGACTTTCCTTTTATATTTATTCTATGTTTCTTTCTGCGAGAATTCCAGAGTCAAAAACTGAAATGCCTGGTACTTGTTCCTAATCTTTGGCAGACTTAATGCTTCACATAGTATAATTCTAACTCAACAGGGCTCATCCACTAAACAAACCTGCCAAAATCTGTCAGAAAGTCTGGATTAGTTACAGCGTCACTGTTACTTAGTCAGAATAGAATGACATGGACCCAAGTTGAGGTAGTGGCTTCTTCAAAACAGGAGTATTCATATTTTCTTCTCTAATTTCCACAGCTGTCTTTCTTGTACCTGACATTTTTCCCCTCCACTTTGATTCTCTTCTTGTGTATCAGTATTGACCAAAAGTACTTGTTATTCATCTCAGTGCTGCTGGTGAGGTTAATTGCACCCTACCTTGCCCCAGGATGCACTCAAGAAAAAACAAACCAACTCATTCTTGGAAACTGGATGTTCTGGAACTTCTATTTCTTTCTCCCTTATTATGTAAAGATTTTTGAGAATGGAATCTATTTTCTTCATGTTGTAAAATAGTGCACATCTAATACACAAATGAAGGGAGGTCTAGAAAGTTCCTGGGAAAATTGGGTCTTCCATGACCAGAAATGAAAACACATAACCTGTAAGAACTTGATGACTGAAATGATAAAAAAAATCTACTATAAAAAATACTTTTGTTTTCAAGTTAATAGTTTCCCTTTGTAGCTGTGGAAACTCTTTTCAATTTCAGCAAAATTATTGAATTATGAAAAACATGGTTTTTTACTTTTCAATGTTTTTGTGGAGTGGGAACTGGGGAAGATAGGAGCTTTTGGCGGGGGGGGAAGTCAAAGTAATAAACTCTGATCAACATAATTGTGTGTTTTTGTCACCTAAAGAAGAAAAGATGAACAAATTTCAAATGAAAAGTTGGATGGCAGATATAAGTAATAAGCAGTAATAATAAGTTCTCTAATCTTGGTTTGGCAGAATGTCAGATCACTAGACTAGACTTGATGTTATAAAATCCTTACACAAATATTTTATTTCAGATTCTTTTAAATTAGTTCATTCAGCATGTCTTCTTATTTCCAAGTATTCCAGGCAATTAATCTACTGGAGCTATTGCTGATATGCTGAATTTGGAATTATCATTGTAACATAGTAAAAGTAAGTGATTCTCATATTTGTAAATGCATGTTGGAAGTAGAAATTTGGTTGTGGAAGTTTTACACAAGTAATAGGGCACAACAACGACCTATGTGTCCATCCTGAACATCTCAGATTCTGAATGTCACCCACCTGCAATGAATTACTCATGAGTGCTATAGACTAGTCTGAATAACAAATATATTCAAGAAAATTACAATTTATTTGAGGACAATTCATGAAGAGAGGATGAGGTGAAATTAATCTAACATGGAATTAAAAATGAATTATTCATGAAGCTCTACAGGACAATGATAATCCCACAAGCAATAACTGCATTGACACTCGTGTGGAAGAGGGCATTCATTCAGTCCTTCTTCCATCCCAGAA
>JAOEGS010022831.1:45275-67805 GCA_025447755.1 Corythornis vintsioides
AAGCAGTCTAAAATACCCTTTTCTTTAATGTTTCATATTTGTATTACACATTCAGAAGTATTCAGTATTTCTTTAAAGAAAGTTCTTCAGTACAAAAGAACAGTCTAATCCAGACAGATAAACTGAATAAAAGCAACACAAGCAAAGAGAAGATAAAGTACAATTCTCCTTAACCCACCTACAGGGTTTAGTTTCTCTCTGTAAATTTTTTTTCATTTAGACTGAAATTTCCCATTCTTTGTGTCTGCTTCAGGCTGGTTTATATATATATATATATGTATACACAATTCATTGAAAAAAACCCACTTTTTTTTTTGTGAATGAGGCTAGGCAAAACAATTATTTCACTGCATGGTTCCCAAAATACTTTTGTGCCACTACACTATAGAAGTTCAGATTCAGACCAAAGCTTCCTCTTGCTCAAGGACTTACCCAGTGCTGTTAAGAAAACAAAAAATCATGCCTACATAGGGCTAGGTTATAAGGGTTTCATAAACTACTATGTGTGTTCAGGATTAATAGAGGCTTGCTAGAGCTTTACCTGCTCCAGCTGTGATCCAGCCCAGGGTTTAGAAAGACTTTTCCTGCCATTTCAGCCATAGCCTGAAGCTGAACTGAAGCTGAACTCCTCATTTCAGAGAAGGATACTTTCTCCAGTGTCCTTGCTGCCTGTGATACTCAGATACCAGAGGGGCAAAACCCATAAGGAATCTGGGCCCTGTCTGGAGGGAGAGAGTCTGAAAAGTAACCTGGAAATAAAAATGTTGGATAAGATGAGGACAGAGTTACCACAATTCATTTAAAAATAAGTTACAAAATGAAAGGGAACAGTGAATACAAACAAAAAGGTTTCTGGAAAGTAAGGCAAAAAAAAAATAAATTAAATAATTCAATGGCCCCATTCCCTTTTTTTTTTTTTTAATCCTTATTTTTTGAGATATTGATAAGACTGAAAATTAATGTGTTCTCTTTTTTTGCCATATCATGAATTCTTACGGAAAGGACACGTAGCTTTCACTGTGCTCTAGTCAGCTCTTTGCACATCATTTAGTGTTACTCCAGCTTTGGTGCTGTTCTGGAGGCCTTCACAACCCCCAAAAGACAAGAAAATGCTGTTCCCTCTCTATTAAAGACCAACTAATGGGATAGCGAGGGGATTAAGTAAGAAAAAATATCCATTAATCTGGGGATTTCTCATTTGTAGCACCCTGTGATCTGGCATTTTCTACCTTTAAAGTGCAGCTGCTGCTGTTCCCTTGCAGCTGTGAATGCTGAGCTCTTCTGCAAATCAGATCCATGACAGGATCATGACAGGATCTCAAAAAATAAGAAATACACAACAAAGCAGCACTTCAGTGGCCTGCCTGGATTTGCTAAGAAGCTGCATCTCTGCCTTCTTCTCTGCACAGAGAGCCCAGATAGACATTCTGTTTTGGGTGGTGTCACCTTCATTACTGATTGAAGACACAGTGTTTATGGTCTCACAAGAGGTCCTTGTTATAGTATTTCATGGTTGGCTGGTAATATACACAGTTGGCCCCATGATTAATTTCTCCAGTGCACTTGTGTGACAGCTGGATTGGGAGCTGGCTTCTTGCTCCCTATTTACATGCCCAGTGCTAAAGTGGTTTGAATGCACTGTGACCTAAAGGTGCTTCCAGAGAGAAGGCTGATCTACTAATATATAAAGATAGATCTCTCTGAGATTCTGGGTGACACCTTCCAGGCAGATAAATTCATTAAATTACACTGCCTCGCAAAACCACCTCATCCACTAAACCAAAGAACAAATTCTGAATTATCAAATGAAGTGTGACAGCTCTGCTAACACAAGAATACATTGCTATCTCAGGTGAATAAACTGAAAATCTAATGTATCACCTGGACAAAAAAGTCTTCAGAAAGGCCTCCCATCTCATGATATAATCCATCAGAAATCCTAGTCTACCCTAGCAGCAAAATTTGGAGGAGCAAAAGGCATAAACAAAGAACAGGATGTATTGAGACATTTTACTCTCTAAAGATGGAAGAATTTAAATATACAAAGTTAATTTCATTATTGGGTTAAAAATTATTTTATTTGCTGTAAGGGAAAGGTGTTGATCCAAAGAGCAGATGGTAAATAGAGCTGTACAAAACTTCTGCAATGAAACCCCAAACCAAGCAGGTAACTCAGCAGAATTTTTATTTTCTTGTAGCCACCATACTTGGTCAACACACTCCAAAACATTCACTCGGGTTCAGAGACTGTCTCACAAGTTTGGGTTGTGGCTTGAGTAAACTAGGGCTGAGTTTCAGTTAAACAGTCCTATTTATAGTTTCTGGCAGACACCAGGCCAAACTCAGTGGTTTTGCATGGTTTCCATCTGAAAGCCAGCAAAAATTGACCATTTCAGCTGATTTTTTGCTTTGGGTTTTTGGAGTGGAGGGGAGGAAAGAGGGAAGGTTCATTCAAAAATTGAAGCAATGAGCAAAAATAAGAGTCTGTGAACCTCACCAGCCAGAACTACTGAAGGTTGACATAGAACCCTGGGAAGAGAAACCACGTTGATTTTCCTGTCTCCCATGGTAAGCAGAGACTATGTGGTGTGTGATAGTGCTGTAGGAAAATATCTGAGAGGAGCTCCACAAACAGGAGGTGGATTGGATGCACAAGAAGCCAACTGACTGCTGCTGGCTGGATCCTGTCCTCCTACATTAAGGACTTCTGTAAAATCACAAGCTCACACATCAACAATAAAAGCCTTTACAGCGTGTGCCTCTCAGCCATGAAACCTCAAAGTGCACCAAGAGGAAGACATGTGGTCTTCTCAGTGGTTGGAATAAAAATATGGGAAGCTTAGAGGTACTGAGCCACTGACTCAGAGTGTGGCTGTAAGGAAGTCACTCCACCTTCTTGTGCTTCAGTCATACTAGTCCAAATTAGCTTAAAAAGTAGGAATCACTAAAAAAAGTACCGACTCTGACTAACCTATTTGTTGAGTCATCATGCATGTGATGTCTCTGGAAGTTTCGTTGGCATATGAAGCACCTTTCCAAAAAGATAATTACCCTAGATAGTTCAGGTTCATGATACTGGAAAGGAGGCTTCTTTTAAAAGAAACTAGAAAATGCCAACAGGAATCAGTGAAGGCAAAACTGACCTAAAAGCCCAGATGCCATTTTCCAAAGGGACATCTGCAGTCACTGTCATTTTACTAGTGCTCATTTTCACTGGATTATTTTCTGTCTCATCATCATTTTCAAAAGGATGGAACAAAAGAGACCAGAATGAGAAACTGCTGAAATGTACTTGCTAAAATGGAAGAAGATGTCAAGATATATGTTCTTCCTTTCCTCCAACTGGATGGAAAGTCAGTGAAGCTGAATTATATTATCATGCATTTATCTTCCATTTCTGTACTGAAAGGTGCACAGCAATTTGGCAAGCATTAAAAAGACTTCGGTAAAATTTAAGTGAAAAAAAAATGAAGTTAAATGATGTTATTCTCACAGTATAATGGCATGAACAGAAAAATACATTAAAAGTGTCAAGCCTGTTCTCCTCTGATCCCAACAGTATTCTCCCAAAGACCTGACTCCGTCTCCCAGGTAATGCACAACAAAGTGGGGGGAGACACAAAAGCTATATCCATAAAGAAAATTAAATTCAGGCTGAGAGCTAGATTAAGAATAATGAAAGCCATGACCTTTTGCACTGGCTTTAGCTTCAGAGGACCTCAGATGTAAAACATGCCTTTAGTGAGCTAAGGAACAGCCAAGCAATTGATATCTTTATGATCCATCCAGGCACTACAAGCAAAAGCATTTGACTGTGCCATGGTGCCTTCTATTAGACTTGCCAAAGAATATGGACATGCAGAAACATGCCCTCTTCTGCTTTCTTCCCTTGATCATAAGTCTGAGGCAGTGTTGAACAAAGGACCCTTAAGCTTGTTAATACAAAATGGTAATCACTCTCAAGGGGACTGGTTTTAATTCTAATCAATGGATATAATTGTACTTTGTGATTGTCCACTAGGAAAATTATTCAGGGAAAAGAGTGAAAAGAAATCTTTTTTTCTATAAGGATGGAGATTATCAAAATGTATTAGACCACATGCACCACTAGAACTATGCCTGCTAGTTGGTGCCAAAGAGTCAAGCAACTCACCCCATGCCTGAGTAGAGCTCAGCAGATGCAGGTGGAAAAGTATCTCTGGAAGACATTTAGTATAACAAACCCTTGATCATGTAATTCCCTGAACAAAGTAGAATTATTTCTGGAGTCAGGTCAGGCTATCCAGCTGAGTTTTGAGTATCTCCAAGTATGGAGATTGCACATCTTCTCTGGAATGTCTTCCACCTCTTAAAAAACCTTGTGAAATTATTTTTCCCCCTATTGAGCTGGTATTTCGTTTTCTGCAGTTTGGGTCTATTGCCCCTTGTCTTGTTTCTGTGCATCACAGAAAAGCAGAAAAGGGTCCAGCACAACATTTTATTTTTTTTTTTTTTACATTTTCAGCTAGGCTGGTGTTTAGCTCCCTTCAAAACCATCACTTACCAGGCTGAACATGACAAGCTTCCTCAGCTTCTCCTTGTACATTATATGTCCCAGCCACCAGCCATCTTTGCAGCCCCTCAGGCTTGCTCCACTTTCTCAACAATCCTGAAGCTCTTCCCTGGGCAGTGATACAACCATAGACAACACTGAATCATAGGAAGATTTAGACTTGGAAGGGACCTTCAGGGATGGGTGTAAAGTCTGTACTGTTGTACTCTTAACAGCAGACAGCCTGCACTGATGTAGCTGCTGTAAGGTTTGGTGGTATCAAGCTAAAAAAAAAAAAGCTTGAGAATTCTTGTTCTAGAGTGGAAACTTATAAAATAAACCCAGATCCTGCAACTGCTCAAAACCTCCCTGCCTTCACATGCATGCCCAAACACAAGATGCAGGGTCTTCAGATTTAGACATTTTGGTAGCACGTGTGTTGCTCTGTGGGACTCTGTAGCTCACTGATGCTCACAGCACTGGCCTCTTTGTACTGTCCCCTGGTCATGTAGCCTGGCTCTTGCCCAGGATGGTGTTACTGGAAGACAGCGGGTATCCTGGCTATACTTGGAGAACTGGCCAAGAAGCAGCTGAGCACAGTAAAGAATATAACATGGACCTTTGCCCTTCCCAAATTGTAGGGCTGACTGGGCAGTGGTCTGGTTTCCAGAGTGTTTCTGCTTCCATTTAGCTCAGAGGCAGAGCAGAGGAAAATTCCTGGTCATACACACAGCTGGGGAAGTAACTAAGCTGGACCTCTCTCCCAACACTAACAAATATCTAACCCAGAACTAAATGTACAGGTTTAGGCAATTAATTCCCACCCCTTGCTTGCAGAGACTGAAGGAGCAGTCTTCCACCCTCTCAGGGAAGTCTCTAGGGACTGCAATTCCTCCCAGAGCCATGCTGCAGGCTTGCACACCATGTCAGGCAGACCTGCAATCTGATTTCTCCAAGGGTCAAACTTTATCTTGCCTTTCACCATTTCCCCCACCTGCAAGAAATAGAAACCTCCTTTTCCCTCTCTCTTGGAGACCTACACCTCTGGAGTCACTTTCTTTCCCTATTCTGTTCTTAGGAACAGCTACCCAGCCTAATGTTTACTTGGTGGGAGACAGGTAAGACATATTTCACAATGCTTACACCTCATTGTGGTCCCAGAATTTCTAAACAA
The DNA here is from genome assembly GCA_025447755.1 of Corythornis vintsioides. Classification (NCBI taxonomy): domain Eukaryota; kingdom Metazoa; phylum Chordata; class Aves; order Coraciiformes; family Alcedinidae; genus Corythornis; species Corythornis vintsioides. Next base: position 50,981 of record JAOEGS010022831.1, read on the forward strand.
GTTTACACTTATTTTTTTTCCAGTGCAAGGAGTCCCACGGTTGCTTATGCTGGCATTAATGCAGGTTTTAGCTGTCCAAGATGCACAAAGTGCAGGTACACATCAGAGAATTAGGTCCCACATATTTATTTAGTCGATTAAAGGTCTTATATTAGTTAAAAAGACACAAATGTCAAGGGGAAAAAGGACTACATAACATAATTCTCAGAAATAGTCAGATTCCAATTACTGTAATTATATCTTTCAAAGGTAAGGTATGAAAATTATCACTTAAGTGAGGGAACAAGGAAAGCCGAGAGAGCAGTACCTTATTTCTCATCTTATCTTTGTCTCCATGCCATTGTACTGAATTGCCATGATTACATTTTGTTAAAATCTTTTCATTTTTCTCACCACTCTCTGAGGATGTAAGGCTGGGTGAACAAAGCAGGGTTATCAAACCAAATTCAATTTCTCAAACTCCTACAGGAAAATGTTTATAAGAATGCAGATTTCAGAAAGATCAGATTCCTGTCTAACTTTCCTTTATGGAATTGATAAGTGCATGAAAAAGAACAGATGCTTCAATGTTGGGGTTCTTTTTGGTTGGGAGGGTGTGCGTGAAAGTTATCACAATCAAAAGCATAAAAATGCCTCCCACAGAAGGAAGGGGGAGCTTGACTTATTTTCCAGGTTTTTCTCCCTCCTGCCTTCCTGAAACCACCCCATTACTTCTGGATCTTCTTTCTTTTGAGCAGCTAGAGGTGGCTCCAGCTCTCATCAAGCCATTACTGTAATTGACTCTCACAGGCAGCAAGTCCCTGCAATGGTTGGTGTAAAGATCCTTACCAGCTCCTGCTCTCCTCCCAGCTACACAGTGCCTCCTGCACCATGAGTTACACTTCATATAAGCTCATTCCATTAAATGATGCCTCTACCAGTGAGATACTTTTTCCTTTTTTTGAACATTGATGGCAACAAAATACTTCAGGATTAATTTTTTTTTTTCCTAGCAAACTTGATTCCTCGGCTCAGTACAAGACCTTCATCCTTCTCGACAGCTCAGGAACCTTCTGCAGACTTAACCTCATGAAGTACAGGGCACTGAATACATTTCTTATGCATTGGGGTGTAAGATAGCATTAGAGTGCAGGAGTTGGTAATACCTTCCCTGTGGTAGAGCTGTCCAGAAGGGTGTTTTCTGTAAGCCTCTGTCACTCTAAAGGAAATAATAAGCAGACTTGCTGTACTTTTCTCTTTTGGTGTCAGGACAGAGACCTCTTGGGAGAAGAAGAAGGTAAAGGTGGTGGGGGGAAATGAAATGTGAGGAGAAATAATAATGGGGAGCAAAGAGAGGAAGGGATATAAGAGTTATGGGCAAGAGGAGGAGGCCACAAAGTAGCACATCTCTGAAAGCATTAATCATGCACAAAAGGCATCTGGTTGGTGGCCACTCTGAGAGCACCCCACCTGGATATGCAAATGAACAAGGCAAGGAATGTAGCCCCAAAGGCCTGGTTGTATCCTCACTGGGAATACTGGGTTTTGTGACATCATAGATGGACAGCTCAATGCAGGCCAGGAGTAGGTAGATCATGACATCCTGTGACTTGTGGAGGTCTCGGATGGGGGGGAACAGATTAAAAAGTGACCTCTCAGCAAGAGGTGATGGGGCAGGTGGGAGAAGGACTGTCATTCCGTGTGATTGGGGCAAACACGTGCCCAGACTCTGCTCAGCCTGAAGGCATATGAGTCAGGAAGGCCTGGAGATCTAATACTCCATCCCCTCTACTCTGCAGAGTATTTTCCATTCATTCAATGTCCCCTGAAAGCAGCACCAGGCCAGGCCAGTGTGGATCCTTGTGGTGGTACCATATCCCCACTTTTATCTCAGCAAGACTTGAGTGTGAAGGAAAGGTCAAGCATTCAGGACTCTATGTGGAGGAAAGGAGTCCTCTGCTACTGTACATTGGTAAGTAGGGAAAGCACTGTCAGCAACACCACTATCAGAAACCCTCGGGGGTTTTTTGCATGCTCCCAAGTGCTCCAGATGACTACACATAATCTGAGGTGGAAATGGGACTGAATTTAGCAAGAAAAATAGCAAGAAAGCTGTTTTGCTGTGAGAAATCTCTACTATAGTATTCATATTTCTCTTCCTCCAGTGAAATCACTGAAAAGACTTTGTAAAGTGAGGCAAATAGTTTGTAAAATTAGCAATGACCATGACAGAAGCAGGGTTATTAACATTGCTTTAGACTTTGATGGAACTATTCGATGATTGATTTTCAGCCTCTTTTTGAAGTAGAAATTTATAGTCATGAATGCTGTATTTCAAGGTAACCCTGCTTAAATTGAACCAGACAGCATTGAATTCTCCTCGGAACTTGTTAAATTAATGGCAGAAGACTTTAGCAAAGCCTTTTTTTCCCCATTCTAAACCGTGTTAAGTGTGGAATGAATGCTTTTAAAACAAAAATGCAATTTAAATATGAAACGTGTTGAAACTTGGGCAGAACTCTTAACTTCTTCATAATGCCCAACAACTCCTACACACACCAAGTCAGGGTTCTATGGGTCAAAATGAAAAAATGCAGACAAAAGCTCAGTTATAAACATATGGACATAATGTTTAAAACAAGTAAAAGTATAAATGTGATGGCTAGAATTCCAAACAGACATGAACCAGATGAGAAATGAAGTGCCTATTTCAAACAACCATTCAAATGACATCAGAAAGGGTGCAGTAGATTCTTGTTTGAAGTCTTGAAATAAAGGATGCCTCTCTTCTGAGAAGCAATGTTTTAGCACAGCATGACCTTGACACAGAAAACTTTACATAAAATTTTCTGCTTATTGTTTGATGGAGCTCAGATTTAGGGATAATCCAGCTACCTTCAAACCTTACAGCCTCTGAATCTTCACATATAGGTATGCAGAGTGTATCTAAAGCTCTCCATCTAGTGGCAGTTGTAAAGAGCTGTGTCATGTTGCTCGTTTGGTGAATGTTCAGTAAGATTGCTCCTGGGCATCATATGTGTACTCCATGTGCACGTATAGATATAAAGCACTATCAGTACTATCATTGCAAAGCCAATCCACTGTGCCACACTGTCTTTCCTGACAGTTTTTCCTCCTCCCAGATGGGATAGGGACAGCCACAGCCTTTTCCTGTTGCCAATAGTAATTACAAGGGGATAAAAAAACCATTAAAGATTAATCAACTTTCTCACAGAATTCTCACCCTATAAGTGCCTTTCCTTTGTGATAAGTAAGTTCTCTGAATCCTTTTGAATACGTGTGAATGTCCAAATTCTGAAGTCAGTGCAGGTGAGATGGTAGGATTCAGAGCAAAGTAGGGATGAGACAACCACCAAAGATCCCAGCCAGATCTTTAGATCTGTGTCTCTTAAAAAAAACCACCTTTACAAGGATCAGAGAAAACATGTAAGGAAATAGGAAAAAGGGAGGAATACCACAGGGAAAGCAATAAACATTTATAATCTGAACTATTTTGTATGTTCATCTATAAACAAAACCAAACCTCTCTGCAGTTCCATCATGGTCACTGAGCTGATAAATGCTAGATCTAGGGACTTATCAGAGAGTGTAGGATTAACATTGCTCCTTCATCTGTGTTTCCAGAGTGGATTTTTACATAGCTGGAGGTTAGCTCTGAATCAGTGACCAAAATTAAAAGTGTATCCAGCTGTCACTCTGCTATCAAACAGATATTCCCCAAGGGTGCCTGACAAGTGTGGGCACAAGTGTTACCCTTCACTCTTCCTCTCCTACAGAGCTCTCTCTGGATTAGCTGGGAGACAACCCCAAACAAGGGGCAAAGGGTCTCTGAAAAACCATCTGCATTTTCACAGGCTTTTAGCCAAGTTATATGCAGCTGATTGTTGGCTTGCTTGCAGATTTTCCAGCTGTTTGATTTTATTTTTGGGGGTTTTTTCCCCTCTGCTCTCCAACTGGTAGATTTATATACTAGCAAGACAGTCCCAAGCTGGAATGGGTTATCTTGCCTCTCTGCTTCCTCATTGTACTGTTAGTCTAGAAGTTCAGTTGCTGTCTGCTAGTGTCTCCATCTAAACTCTGTTGACTTAATGCTTTCTCATATAATGATAATCTCACACCACCTTTACATGCCTCACCACTAGCTTAATGCATGACTAGTTGAGAAAGAGTAAGAGCAATGAAAACACTTGTAGGTGTTGACGACCATGACAATGCCCCATCCCTGACCCCCCTCCAGGAGTAGAGTGAGTCATAACTCACAACCCTACCAAAGAACCACCTCCTTTCCCAGTGTTACAGATGGGATCCACCTACATGAGATATTCTAAAAGTGTGGTATCAAAACTTGACATAGCAGAGAGAGAAGTAAGCACTCTGGAAGGCAGCTCTGCTGGTGTGTTTTAGCTGCCTAATCTAGAAGATGAAGAAATTCCCTCAGCTACATCTGCCAGTACACTCAGAACTCTGGGATGCATCTCGTCAGGTCTCACAGACTTACGTATGTTCAGGTTCCTCAGGAGGTCACAAACTTGATTATCACATACAGTAGTAGTGACTTCACCACCTTGATTCATGCCTTGTGGTTTTTTGACTTGAGAGATGTTGTGAGAGAGGTGTCAATCCCATTTTGGTTTTGATTTGTATTTTTGTTTGTTTGTTGTTTTTGTTTTTCATACCACAACATAACTGTTGAGAAAGAAATCAGATTAAGTACAGAATAAGAAAATCAATTCATGTATTAGAAATCCATGGATATGTAGAAAACCATATCAACTCTAAACAGCTTGCCCCTTCTGCCCTCTCTCTCCCTAGAGGAAAATAAGTATTTCTGGGGCAATAACATTTGGATATCCAAAAAAAAGGCATCTGGGGCAATAACATTTGGATATCCAAAAAAAGGCATTACAAGTTACCCTTCACAGTACTGTGCAGAGGTGCATAAACAAGGCATGATTCAGTAGATGAAGGCATTTCTTTGTCTTGCCATCAGTCTCTACTATCTGAAATGTTTGAGCTTTAGGATGATTATTTAGCTTGACATCTCCACTCTGATGACAGATAAAAGAAATCATGCTTCTGAGAGCTAACCCTTCTCTGGGGCAGCATCCCACCTTTCCCTGCACACACAATCCTTCCCTTTGAGCTAAGAATACATGTACAAGCAGCAGATAGCTGCTGGGAATCTTACAAGAAATGAATCTTGGTTGCCTTTTGACCTGCTTCTACTCCCTTTAAACTCAACAGAAAAAATCCCCTTGATTCTATATGAGCGGGAACTTACTTGCTGACCTCCTCCATGTGCATCTCTTGGGTGGCCTTTTTTCTTTGGAGACTGAGGGGGTTCCCTAGTCATCATCAGTGCTAAGACCTGTGGCAGCGTCCTTCAGTTTTGATCTTCCAGTTTACAAAGGGTCACAACACAGCTTCTTTCAAAATACACAAAAGACAAATGAAAAAGTTGTGAGAGAAAAAAAAGAACAACAAAAAACAGACGAGGAAGGAAAGGGCAAAGATGGTCTTTCAGTCTCACTATCTATTACTCAGTATTTCTCCATTGTTTTCCACTGCTTTTTTTATTTTATTTTCTTAGTTGAGAGAATTTCATTTCCTATATAGTTCATTTACTAGTTTCTTATCTTCAAATTTCAGTTTCAACCTATGAATTAGTTGGGTTCTTTTCTTTAAAAGACATGAAAAAGGAATTCACAGGAGTATTTTGTGTTCTTACTGTATCAATTAGAATCCAGCAAGGGGTGAAGAAAGCTGCCTGGAAACCTAAAGAGGAAAAGAAGAAGTGTAACTATGCCTAATTAGGAAGACACTGGATAAAAAGAAGGAACCAAGCAAAGTTCTCAACTGTCAGAGAACTTGAGTCATTAAAGGCCACAAGCATAGGGAAGGCCAGGAAGATCCTTGGCATCCAGGCTCAGGGGATATTCAACTTGCAAAGACTGTGACAGCCTTCAGTTTTAAATGCAGTTGTTCCTTCCTCTAAACCATATGAAAACTGCTGATCAGTTTTGCATGCAAGTAAATTATTAATGTGTAGTAGCAAGAAAACCTCATTTTGTGAATCTGACTCAACCTGCCAAAAAATAAAAGATCTTTGTGGAAAGTAAGCAATTGAAAACAGTAATTGTACATGAAAACAGATCATGCTTCTAAAAGGAAAAGATAAACATTTATCAAGTGGTCTCTTGAAGCAGATAAACAGAATGTTACTGAGTCAGAGGATATTATTGCTGAAAACTGCTTGGTGTTTTACTGGCATCAAATAATACGTCCAAGTCCCACCTCTGAAATCCTTGTATGTGTTTCTAATATTGGCTGCATATACAGACCTATGTTACCTGGGAAATGGTAATGTCTCATCAGGGACAATAGTGTTAAAATGAATATGAGAGAAAGAATTGAGTACAATAAGACATTATGGACATTTTCACACTAAGAAACTCACCTTTGTGAAATGCAGAAAAAGACTATTAAAAATATTTATTCAAGCACCTCCCTCTGGATATTAAGACACAAAGATTTCATTATGCAGTGCTGTAATTGCAGCAAGAGAGGACAATTTGAAGTAACTAAAAAAATTAATTTTGACACAAATACAAGATTGTTCCCTGACTAGATAATAGTTATGCACATGGAAGGAAAAAAAAAAATTAATAATAAAAAAAAATCATTTTCCAACTGCAATTGGATCTTCATTTGGAAATTAAGAGAAGATAGGATAATGGGCACAGTTCACATGAAGAGACATCCAAGAATGCAGTGGGCAGATCATCAGAGCTCTTGGTTCAAAAATAAATTGAGAAAGAGAACAGAATTTGATTTAAGATTTTGCCACATGAATTTCAGCACACTAGAGAAAATTCCACTGTGGGGAAAAAAAAAAAAAGAAAAAAAAAGAAGAATTACTTATCCTTCACATCACATTTCCCAAGTCATCAAGACCTTGAACCTGCTCATACCAGGCACTACCTTGATCCTGGGAACGAAATATCACATGAACTTTGTGCTGAGACCACAGAAATCTCTGGGCTTTTTAGTGCTTCAGCTTCATAAAAAGCTTCTTCAAGAGATGGCAAAGTCACTTGCTCATTCAAATGATGAGAAGGGCACCAGTCCCTGTCCTAGAGGAAATCTGTCTTCTTGTAGGCTGTGGGGAGAAATAACTGCAACCAACCACTGGAAGCTACAAAATTATTTTATTGAGGAGATATGAGCAACCAAATAGGTTTGGGTTTCTTTTCATACTCCATAGAGTAAATGCACACTTTTCTGAACCAGTAAAAATGCATCTTTTACTGGATGGTAGAACAAAACAAAAAAAAAAAAGCAAAATTTTTAAAACAGCAATTAAGCATGAAGATGGATTCAGTTGCTTATACACAGATGTCCAGTGATATTCTGGACTCTCTACAACACCTGACATATCCACACATGGCTGGCACATATTTCACAATATTTATGGAGCATCTGTACTTTTCTAGAGCCACAGCTAGAGGACAGACATGGTACCCTAAAATGACATCTGGTGTCTATGTTTAGACAACTAATCTTACACCAGTTCTCTGTGGGCACCTGTGGGTAGCTTTGGTCAATTCTTTATAACAGGCTAAAGGATCTGATGAAACCAGTTGTTGATAAAAAAATAAAGGACTATTAAAGAACATCTCATCATTCAGTAGTGCATCATCTCAGCTTCCATGTTCTTTTATTTTCTTTAAGGTTGCCTTATTAATGGACAAAGAAGAAATGTACTTACAAAAGACACTCATTGATTTCAGCATGGTGAGGAGTAAGGCCTCAGTACAGCCATGTGTGTTTTGTGCTTCATGTAGTTTTGTAGCTCCATAGGCAGTAAAGAAATACAGTGTATTTTGCCCAGGGAGGGAGGAAAGGGAATGCATTAACCCTGCAAGTTTTAGTTGTTTGAGATGAATATTCCCTGATCAGGTTTGAGTTCTCCACCTGTGGGCACTTACAATGCATGCAAATGCTCCATTCAGTGATAACCTGATGTTTCCAAATGGTACTGGTTCTTCCTGCCACAGCTTTGCACGTTACCCTTCTGGCTTCCTGAAGAGCATTTGAAGGAAACAACCTTGTTCCCAGTGAGATCACAGTCTTCCTGAGAAAAACACCATTTCATCTGATGGTAAGCTTCTGGCATCTTTTAAAAAACACAAAAGAAAAACCCAACAAAGTGTACCAGTCTCTGTCCTAAGGGAAATCTGGATTAAAACATGAGAACACTGGCTTAAAACATGGGAATAGGAAATTTTACTGTTTCTCTCTGCCATGATTCATCAAATGACTTCATAGCTTATACTCTAACCTCTTCTGTATCCTACTGAAAGTTAGAGGACAATTTAGAGTGGAACAACACATCCAGGATTTGGGCATGCCAAAAAAAAAAGTAGAAAAACTGCTGAACTTGTGTAATCTGGTTTTTTTTTCTGTCTGTATCACCATATTTTTGAAAGTATTTTCAAAAATCTCTTCCTAAAACTACATAGTCAACTACAGTTTTATTGACTGGAAAGGAGTCTGTTTTGTTTTCTGAAAGCTTCTTTTTCCAGTTATTCATAGTTTATCTTATCTCTGTCACTTCCAAGTATTTGAATCTTTTCTTGTGCCAACTTACCTCTGAAAGGTGAGAGCAGGCTCTGAGTGGTATGAAAAAAACAGGAGGAATACAATGAAGTATCCATGAACCATTTACAAGCATTGCCTCTACAAGTAGTATCCCAGGTGACTTCAGCAAATTATATCTTATAAACAATTACTTTTATTACAATAACATACAAAAGAACTAAGCAAAGTTGAGAGCCTGATGGCATAAAATGCTGTTAAAAATAACAAAGTCTTTTTTTGACCCCAAGACCTATGATCTTGCTGGGAAAGGGAGTGAGCTCTCTAGTTCAAGGAAACAGTTGGCTTTTAACCATTCTGCATAAAAAATGGGTGGGAATCACTTTCTAGAGAAGAAAATTTTGGGACTATGGTCCAAATACTGAAGTAAAAAAACCAGAGCAGCATCTTTCAGAGGAGTGATTTTTCATATCTTGCCATATTACTGTAAATTCATTAATGAAAAAAATGCTTCATATTCACTCTTATCAAGGGTTGAACTTCCTTATTTGAGTCCAATAGTGTCCAAGACACTTGTGCTACCTTAGCTCAACTGTCAATAGTCAGGACTACACTCCTTATATTTCACTTCCAAGATAAGAGCCTTGTATTTGATGCTGTTGATTGTATTATATCGTAATGCTCTGTTTGGGCCTTTGATTGCAAAATCACATCTGTGTCTTCTTCTTGTGTTTAGAATGAAAAAAAAACAGTTGGAAAAGTGCAGGAATTGAATTGTGCAGTTCAATGAACAAACAAATTAATGAACGCACCTTTATGAGAAAAAAAGGAATAACTTTGTTAGTTCCCATAAATAAATATCAGGCATCATTAGGAACATTAATACAAAAACATGCAACCTGAAAATAGGTGTAAATTTGGGATGTATCAAAATTGTGGGAAAGCAGAACATTCCTATCCATTGGGATTTAAACCACTTCCTCTTACTTATCAGCTAAATAATTCATTTAGCAAGTAAAACTGGATTTAGATTGCTCCTTTGCCCCAAAGCTCTTGCTGAGTGAATGACCCTCTGTCTTGTATCCCAGGCTGGATTATTTGCTACTTTCTCCTATTCAAATTGTTGAGTCTTGTGTTAAGTATGTTATTCACCAGGTTGGAGGGGGGAAAAAAAAACAAAAAAAAAACCCCACTCTACACACATGAATGAACCTATAACCTGCTGCACAAACTGCCAAAGAAATACAAGCCTGATTTCCAAGAAGGCATTCTTGCTTATGCAAAGAGTACCTGCCCCACAATGTGTCCATCATCTAATGTATAATGCACCATTCTTGGAGATGGGATGCTCAGATTTAAACCTTTCATACACAGAAGGTATTCCTATTTAGATGTCTCGCAGCCTCAGGGATGAAGGAGGTTGGTGATAGCTACCTCTGTGCTGCTTTTTTAGATGAGGCTTTGAAATGGTTTATTGGTTTGCCTTTATTTAAACTGAAATGAAACCATTTTGTCTGAAACAAACAAAGCTTTCTCTTTTTATCTTTCTTTTTTTTTTTTTTTTTCTCCCGTTCTGTTTAACAACAAAACCTGACTGTTTTCAGAATTAGCTAAATCAGTCAGCTTTCTTGATTTGGGTTCTGAAACAAAACCCAATTATTCACTCAGACTTTATTCATACTGGATCACACCCCATCCCTGCAGCAGAGCTGGTGCACAGTGCCACCCCTGCAGAATGGGAATCTGCTCTGGGTATTCTGGAATAGAGGCAGACGTTCTCCCACCATCCTGCCCATCTATTTAGATATTCCATCATTGTTTGCTATTTATAACTAGGCAGATTTCCACTGCATGATGAAGACTTGAAAGAAAAACACTACACAATGCTGCTGGAAAACTATTTGAAGCAGGAGCCCATTGACTCTCAACATTGGAACAAAGGAGGATTTGAAGTGTTTGCTAATCCTTGTGGACCTACTTATAGGGCCAATTTTGCTCACTGACTAGAACAAAATACAACAGATGAAGACTGTTAATAAATGTTAAACTCTCAGATAGCACTTTGCAGTACAGTTTGGCAAAGTTTTGCCATTCTGCCTAATAGATGTGAAATTCTTCAAAATCGGGACAGGAAGAGATGACCTCACTACAGTAAGCAGAATAAACCAGTTATACTTAGTCTTGTTGGTGTTTATAAGAGGTTTTAGCTGGCTTCCTTCCTGACTGTCTATAATTGGAACAAACAATTTCCTTCTTTGAGAGCAGCTGTCACTGGTGTAGTTTCTCTTAGGGTCAGGAATTGAATAAAGCATTTCTCCTCTCAAAACATCTTCCTTCGTGTGGAGGTCTATAAACAATGGGTAATGATAACCAGACATTCATCAAATTGTGGGAAGGCTATTAGTGGGCTTCCACAAGAATTAGTGTTAAGCCTAGGTATAATTAACATCTTTAGCCTCTTCCACAATCTAATAAAATCTAGCTGCTGGAAAAAGTTTTTTTCTTATACATGGAATTTCTCATTTATTTGACTTACTTGTATAGTCTCAAGGTAAAGATTGTTAGACCACCTTTAGCAATTACTTTTTACTTAGGATTTTTCCATTGCTTATAACTGACTGACTTCATAGACATGTCTGTCCATACTAGAAAGCAAACTGAATTAGTTTAAAAGAAACATGACAGTGAAAGATGTTGTTATTTAGCACAATTCATAAACTCTAAGTCCAGAGGAGTCACTATGTGTGAGCCTTTTATAGAACTGAACCAAATGGTTTATTCTGAATTAGGAACAGAGAATATAAAACCAAGTGAGATATGTTGAGATGATGAGTCTATCTTGCTTTTGTGGATAACTGAACCAAATATATTAATGTAAAACTTACCATGTTTTATTTCTAAGCAAGCAACCTTATCTCTCCTCACCATTTATTCTGGAAATCTGTTCTAGGACATGAATAAAATTTCCAACTCAAATTTATTTGTGTCCAATATATGACCATACATCTGCAAAGTGACAGTAAGTTTCTGAATTAGGAAAGAGAGTTTATTGTGAGAGCTTCCTTAGAGGTCAGGCTCTACTTGCAGTTCAGATTCTCAAAAGCTTGGGGCCAAGCCACAGAAACTTACATTGCATTTTTCACAGGTCTGTTTTTGCTAACTTTGCTATATTCCCATATTCCCATAGCTGAAAGTGGGAAAAGCTATCTCCTTATTAAAGTATTCCAAAACTTTGTATAGGAAACCTTTAAATATGTGTTTGGTCAATGAGAAAAACATAACTTCGGTTTGTGCAGTTTTACACAGATCTAAACCTGCAATTAAAATTTAGCATTAGGAAGTAAATGTTTAAGACTATCTAAATGAAAAAGCATACAAAAAAAGGGGATAATGGGTATTGATGACAAACTAAGAATTCATAGTTTAATTATGTATTAAATTGTCCATCAGATTAATGAAAGATAAACCAGGTTAATGAGTTAATGAGGATAACAAATAAGCAAATGAATGTCTCTCTCTTCATAAAAAGAGAATGATAATGACATGCATACTACTTTAACAAAAACATTTTGAAGAACATTTGGGGTTATGGGAACCATTACACTCCGGCCCAACAATGATTGTTGTTGTTTGAAGAAGCCTTATATGCGTCACTCATGATGTCTTTACCAATGTTTGACCCAAATACAGGTATTTTTATGTAACTGGCAACTGTCTATTTAGTGGTCTCGCTAAAAACAGAACCTACATAAAAACGTGTGCACGTACAGTGCCACCTCTAATGTATCCTGAAGATGTAAACATCTTAAGTCCAATATATGATTTGCGAGGCTTAACTTGGACCTCAAATGTTTGCAGGTATGGACATAGTTTACAATTGAGGAACAGTGTTTACCAGTGGTTAAGAGCAAGCCAATGACCAGAGAAACAAATGGGAACAATGGTTAACAATGAATTAGAAGAACAGCCAAAAAGAACATTCCAGTGTAGAGCAAAACCAATTTAGGAATAACAAGGACGTTGTGGTTATTAATCGTTAAAAAAAATAAAATAAAATGAAAGGAGCTGGACTGGAAGAATTCTACAGCTACCACACTTTACCTTTTCTTTTTATTTTTTTTTCTTTTAGTAGAAAACTACATTTTTTTGTTATTCATATAAAGGGTTAAAAAAAATAATATCTGGAATGTGTTAATTTGTTGGCCTGGAATGAGTTTAGAGGCTGAGGAGGATGGCTGATGATAAGTTTCTGTCAATACATTTATGAGATTGGAAATAATATCCCAAAGGATTTTTTTAAAGATACCAGTAAGGTCACTACCCTCTAACTATACTGAAAACAAGAAAATAATGTTTAACTGATAGAATATCAAAACATATTCTGATATGTATGTAAAGAATGTGTAATTATTGAGGCATTAAGTGACCTATGTAAAGACCCTTTCAAGCTTTTCTCAGGATGATACTTTTGAAATATTGTCTATTTTCTTGCTTTTCCAGGCTAAGAAAGGTGTGAGCAAAAGAATGATAGCAGATTGCAGACAAGCTTTTGTTTTGTAAGGGTGTCTTTTTTTTTATATCTGTGCTAAAGAATGTTAACTCTAAATCTCTGCTTACATAAGCAGAGTTTGTAATGATTTTTGTAAGCCTGGGCAGGGTTTGCTCTAGCAAAAATATTGAGTGGTAATTAAGTTTTATCTAATCCCAAACAAATCTGATGGTTAAATTATTTTATGTCAGCACTATTTCCTTGATGCTCACCATGGTTTTAACTCCTGAAGTATTTGGAGAGAGAAAATACATTCCTCATTTTGCTGTAATAAAAAAGTCAAATGGAGCCTCCATTCCTTACAAATAGTATGATTTTTGTGAGATTCCACTGATCATTTCAGTAGTCTTTATATCTTATTCCATTTATCCTGAATATGGTTAACTGCAATTATAACATAAATGGCTGCAAGACCTTGTAAAATAACATTAGCACTTTACCTCTACAAATAACATTTTGTGCAACATACTCAAGGGTGTATTTGTCTTTTTTTTGTAGTCATTTCATAGTTCTGACCGATGGGATGGAGTTTCAGAACTGAACTCCAAAATTTAGATGTCTCTTTATGTGTGGGTCTATATTCTAGTCAATAGTACCCAGACAGATATTAGTCTCATCCTTAAATGAGCCTCTGTAGACTCCATTTTCTGTAACGACCTGATCTTTGTTGACTATATTGGGACCTCAGCAAGCCAGTTCACACTGAGTCACCCACAATGTAGATGCTTAGATTTAGGTGTCTGAATCCACAGTCCCATTTTACACCACATAACTGGCTAATAAATTAAGGTCTTTTCATCCATAGAATCATAGAATTCTACAAATTAGAGAATAATTCAGTCTGGAAGGAACCTTAGGAAATCTTTTACACGGGCTTCTGTTAAACTAGGGTCTACTTTGTACAATTTGAGCTATTAGGCTGTCCAGGTCTTTATTGAGTCAGATTTTCTTCGTTTCTAACTGATGAGCTACATTTTACACCATAAATTCTTGCTAATAGTACTAAAGCAGTGACCTTCACTTTTGTAATGTCAAAACCCATTCTATTTCTATCTCCTTGTATTCATTCTGGATGAGATCCCAGTCTTTCTCCCTGTTGTGCATACCCAGCTTAAATTTCTCTTTAAACTAAAATATCATTTTATAAGTGAAATACTATGTTCACCTCCAAAATATACACTGGTAAAGGCACCACAACCTTCAGTAAATTGCTTGTTACTGTCTTAAATATTCTAAATTTTTATTTTCAACCCTCTATCTTAACATTTCTTCAACTGATGGACAGAGGAGCCTTCAAGAACCATCTTCCCACTCCCTTTTTGGAAATATAGATGAATATAGCATATTATGTTATGTTTTGGAAAAAGAAATTCAGTTCACCATTATATTACTTGGAAGCAACTTCATCAGGTAGGAGTGGAGGGCAGGTCATGTCCATTGGGCTAGAGCTAAAAAGTGGTAACTCAGCAAGGCACATGTGGAGCTCTCATGCACTCTTACTGAATTCCTCTAGAAAAGACAAATCTCTGGAATACAAATATCACTGCTGTGTATATCATTATCAAAAATGTTAACAGCAGGTAAGCATCCAGTCAAAACATACCAGGATGATGAATAGTCTGGAGAGATTCATAGGACAAGACAGAAGGACTAAATGCAGATGCATAGTTTGGCTAAGTGATGTCTAAGAAGCTGCTTGATGGCTTCATCTGGCTTATTCCAGTTATCTGGGTTGAACAGCCTTTCTCTAGCAGGCTTGGACCAAAACAGCCTTTAACATAATGTCAATCTTGCTTTTCTGCCAAATGTTTACATATGCGAGCTTATAAAAAGACTGGTGAGGGCCTGTTTACAAAGGTCTGGAGTGAAAGGACAAGGGACAATGGTTTTAAATGAGAAAGGAGTGGATTTAAACTAGAAATAGGAAGTTCTTTACCACAAGGGTGGTCAAGCACTGGAACAGGTTGCCCAGGGAGGTGGATGAGGCTCCATCCCTGGAGACCTTTAAGGTGAGGCTTGACAAAGCTATGAGCAACCTGCTCTAGTTGCAGATGTCCCTGCTCTCAGCAGGGGGGTTGGACTTGATGACCTCTAGAGGTCCCTTTCAACCCAAACATTGCTATGTTTCTATGAATATATGAATGTATGCATGTGAATAGTGATTGAGAGCTACAAGAATTACTGTTTTCCTGTTACTGCTGTAACCCTCCAGGGCCACCAGCCTCTGCTCAGTGATCCTGCAGCAGGACCAGTCTCCCAACTGCCCACAGCCCTGCCCCAGCCATACACCCCATTAAGTCAAGCCCACCTGCAGACCCAGGCTTGGCCCATCCCTGTCCCCAGGGAGGTGCCCCAGTAAGCCCCCAGATGCCCTGCTCCTGGGTGAGGCAGTGGGGTAGGACAAGCTGACAGGTCTTGCTCCAGTGGGGAACCCTCCATGGCTTCCAGCCCCATGGAGCCATCAGCTTCTACCACACCCTGACAGTTACACTTCTACTTCACATAGTTAATATGAGAATTTTCTTCTGTATACACTAAAAATAAAAATCTCTTTAAGACTGGAACTTCTCTAACTTCATAAAAGTATGCCAAATCAGCTTTCACATTACAGGGTTTTTTTGTAGACAGTTAAATCTCTGAAAGTAACATCCAATAGTGGGAATAGAGTGATGGAATACAATAAAGGGCTTGTTATCCCATGTACTCATTTGAATTTTATGTATCATACTAATTATTATCAACAATAGTTACACTATATTTTTCTGGTTTAATCATTCTGATTCAGCTGTTTCAAATTTCAGGCTGTCACTTTTTTTTTTTTTTTTTAACTAATTCTGCTGTAATCTGCACTCTCAGGTTGGGTGAGGGTCACTAAGACACACTCAAGTGACAATACTACACATCAGTGGTTCAGTCACGAGTCCCATTTGGCATCTGGAAAATATGTCTTCTTACATGGTGATGCATATTCACTCGAGGGAATTCACTCCACAGCAGAGTCATTACAAGGCATATGCTCCAAGAAGATCCTGTGTAGGTCCCATCAGTTTGAAGATTTTGTCACACACAGTCCTTGAAATGGTTATTCTATGACAAGGAAAATATACTCTGGAAAATTGTCCAGATGGAGATCAGTGACAAGTGGTGTCCCTCAGGGGTCTGTACTGGGACCTGTACTGTCTAGTATTTTCATTAATTATATTGACAGTGGGGTTGAAAGCACCATCAACAAATTCACAGATGACACCAAGCTGAGGGGTGCTGTGGAAAGGCTGGAGGGATGGGATGTCATCCAGAGGGACCTGGATAGGCTGGAGAGGTGGGCCCAGGTTTAACCTCATGAGATTCAACAAGACTAAGTGCAGGGTCCTGCATCTGGGTCAGAGCAACCCTCACTATCAATACAGGCTGGGAGAGGAGGTGCTGGAAAGCAGCTCTGCAGAAAAGGACTTGGAGGTGTTGATAGATGAGAAATTGGACATGAGCCAGCAGTGTAGTCAAGGCCAATTGAATTCTGGGCTACATCAAGAGAAGTGTGGCCAGCAGACCCAGAGAAGTGATTCTGCCCCTCTAGTCTGCTCTGGTGAGACCTCCCCTGGAATATTGCATCCAGTTCTGGAGCCCTCAACACAGGAAAGACATGGACCTGATGGAGCAGGTCCAGAGGAGGGCAACAAA